>JARWCS010223609.1:0-13665 GCA_034783895.1 Geukensia demissa
TGTAGAAGTTTAAATTCTACTGTCATTTGGTGGGTGGCTGTCTCATGGACAATCATGCCACATCTATTTTTATATTAATGTCTTTGGTTCGTCCTGGCTGGGGATCAAACCATTAACCATTACACCACCGAGTCATGCTGAGAAAGATTTCTAAAGTACTTACTTACGAAAGCAACAGTCCCTATGAAGACATGGCACTTTACCAAGAGACACATTGTTCTGACTCTGGACCAACAAGTCATTGCTTTTTCACTTAAATGCTGCGTACTTAGCAGAGAAGCAGCAAATATCAATTTTAATGTCTTTGGTTTGATCGAAGCACAAACCTTGCATCATTAATAATTACACCACCAAGGCAGTCTTTATAGTATAAGACGAGAATTATTGTAACATCACAAATGTTTTAATTAAATAGAATTTAACAAGAGCTATATTCTTTACATAAGTACCTATCTTAACAAAAAGTGATTCCTGTAACTATATTTCTGAGCAAAGATTTTCTCCGTTTCAATAACTTTCATCTTCATAATATATTTATATTACAGGTAAAAATGTACCTGTTTTAAGACGGCAAAAATATTTTTCAAAGGTGTACTAGAAATGTGTTTGAAAATATCTAGAAAAAATAAATGTGCACATATGGGCATATTTTTAACATACATTTTAAAATCTCTGCTCAAAATTTACAAAAAAATTTACTGTGACATTTATTATTATATATTATTATTGCCTTTGTTCCAAAATATTTTGTTGATTTGAATAAAATTTCAAAATCAAACTTAAAATCTAACAGTAAAAGTTCTTAACAATGTCCTACAGAAATTACAGAATCTAACAGTAAAAGTTCTTAACAATGTCCTACAGAAATTACAGAATTTTTACATTTTCAACGTAAACTAGAAAACATATTACCACATGTGAAAACAATGAACAACAAAATGTATCCCATATTTTTCAGACTATAGGAAGGGACTTTTTTCTTGAAAATGGATGCTTTTACCATTATAAGTCTATGGTACAAATGCAGATTTGACCTATAGTCCACCTAGACTTCTAGTCCAAAAAATACAATAATTAAGAAAATTTAGTACCCCTAAAAACTATATGTACGTAACATTTACCTATCTTATAAATAAGAAATCGAAATGTTAATTTATTCAATGACCTTGACCTCTAACCTGCCTCTCTAGCAGACAGAGGAAAAAACATAATTCTATATACCTTTAGACAAAAAAATAAGCTATCTCAACATAAAATATTTAATTGTATTTACAAATCACACATTTTTTAAATTCTAGATATGTGATGTCTTTTTTTTTTGTTTTATTTCATTCAAATCCACACCATGAAACCAAGTTAGAGATTGACTCTGATCAATATATGTTTCTATTCTATTATTCTTGGATGCTAACTCCTAATATTTATATCATATAAGCAAATGACTTTCTTAAAATAAACATCTAACTTCCCTTTACCAACAAATCATTAAATTATTTTATATTATTCCCACTGTGTATTTTTTTTATTTTAAGTAGTGAACAAGGGATGCGTCTAATGCTAGAATTTAAAAGAAAAATATCTGAAATCACTAATATGCAACTATATCCAAAATGTTACCATGGTGACAGACCATTTTACTAAGATATGTAGGTCTACACAATTAGAGAAAAATATAAAAATAGGAGATGTGGCATGATTGTCCATGAGACAGCCACCCACCAAATGACAGTAGAATTTAAACTTCTATAGAATTTCTAAGAAACTAAATGAGAACAATTGAATTGGTGATGGTCGCCCACCAAGCTGCTGTACACAAGCAACATGGATAGGTATAATACAGTAAAAAAAGTCAAACTGTTTTTTTTTTCCTGTTTTTCCTAATTATTTTTGTTTTTGGTGTGATGACATTTCTAAAACTTTTTTATACATATTTTACCTTGTACAACTCTTTACTGAGAAATATTATGAAGCAATTAACAAAAAAATCATGCAAGACTAATACTAGTTCCAATACACAATATACAGAAAGTAGAGGGAAAAAATTATGCATGAAAAAAATAACTTGTACTCCTTCACCACGATACAAAGTAAATAAACCAATAAATACACTTATTTTTATCTAACATCCGATACCAATATCATCTAGTAAGCTGAGAGGACTGATATTGTTCATGGTCTGATATGGGTTGTAATATGTAAGAAATGTCAATTTATATTCTGTTTACCAAAATTAACACCAACCCTTACTGATAATTTACGCATGTCTTTAACATGAAATATGAAGGACATGATAAGTACATCAAGATGAGGTAATTTTGAATCATGAAGAAAAGTTCTGATGTAAAAATACAATAAAAAATATGTATACATTTTTTAAATGCTAATATATCTAAGAAGCAGACAGTCTTTCCCTAGGATGAATACATAAAACCAGCTCTTTTTGTAAATTAATTTAATACTGCTATTATAGATAGAAAACTCCAAACAATTACGGATAATTATCTTTCCTTTATCAGTTAATTACTTCCCCCTTTCTCATGAAATTTAAAACAGAAGCTAACCAATGATGCATGCTCTAAAATATTGGAATAGTTTTAAATTTTTAAAATTTTTATTTTTGTCACTTACTGCCTGATTCTTGGTAATATTGGCACTATATATAATAACAACAAATCAAGGCACATTTCCGTTTTAACTTACAAAAATGTTTCATTCAACACATCATTTATACCAGTATTGAAACATAAACAAAAATAATGTTTTCTCTCTGCATTTAGAAGATATCTATAATTTAAAGGAGAATGCATTGCATTATTAACATCTGAATATTAGTTTTTTTTTTTTGATTGGGGTTAACGCTATTTTCAACAATATTTCAATCATATCGTGGCTGTCAGTTTTACTGGTGGAGGAAGCCCGAGTACCCGGAGAGAACCATCGACCTTGGTCAGGTAACTGACAAACTTTAATACCTTTGATGGGAGTTAAACTCAACCCGTCTTTGTATGGTACAGAAAGGCAAGAACTCAGGACGTATAATGCATAATTAACGTCTGAACCTTAGTCTACCATTACTTGTGAATTTACTCCAGAAAATATTATTATTGAAAACATATATATGTTAGTTGTAACCGACTGAAGTGCCAGAAAATGTTTTATATCCTCAACAATGTTTGCACATGAAAAATAAAAACAATGGCAAACACTCACTGGTGACTCTGGCTTGGTGTCGCCTCTGCATTATTAGGTTTCTGTTTTGTGACGTCGCTTGGTTGGGAAAATCCACGCACTAGGAACAATTCTCAAACGTGCATGAACTGATATATTTCCAAGAAAATCTGACGTCACAAAGCAAAAAGAGCTGATAGTGCATTAGTGACACCAAATGGGGGTCATCGTTGAGTGTCATCCAAAAATTTAACATGACAAGAATGTCCGTGATGTTGTTAATATGAAATGTGAAAATACAATTAACCATGTACAGATTTCCTTCAAAATAAGATTTAAACAAAATCTAACTAAAAATTAAAAAGGAAGCATCCAGATTTAACTGGACCAAATATTATATGAAGATATTACCTTAATATCTTTTGATGAAACAAAAAAAAAATATCATGAAAAAATACACACATACATACATTAATGACAATTGGGACCAGGATGCCAACAAACAGAAGATAGACATATGATGGACCTGCAAAGGGGAGACACCATACAACTCACCCTTATTATTAATGCTTAAGACCAAATATCAAATCAATCCAAAAAACACAAGCAGAGAAATTTTTTATGAATCTTTGACAGATGTACATAAATATGTATGGACAAGGGTTATACTTAATGCCCCTGACAGCCTTCATGAGAGGAAAAATCAGAAAAGTTATCAACAATATAACAATTAATATAACAAGGAAGTCCATGAACATAAGTGGTTATTTGTCAAATTCATTTAAAATAATTGAAAGATATCAAATAATTTCAAATCTGAGGACTTAATTACTTCTGATAAATTAACTTAACTGCATATATTAACGTTTTAAAAATAAACTTAACAAATTATGCCAGTTTTACATTGTTAATTTAAAATTAAATCACGAAATATCAATATTTTATCAAAAATTATTTAACAACAAATTTTAAATATTATAAATTTTACTTCTAATTTCCAAGTGAAATTCATTTGATCATTCTATTAATTAAAAAATGTTGTGTACAATTACAATCATGTTAAAGCACGTTCAAACATTTGTCCACGAAAAAACAACCCTTAACTATAACATTACACAAACAGAATGCAAATTACAAAACACTATCATAATACATTATATGCAAACATCACATATGCCCTGCTAAGTCGTTGCTAATTGTAAGACTGCATTTAACATCACTTCACTTTAATTTTCAGGCTGGTCTTCACCTCCGACCTTTTGACCTTCCTCCTCACCTTTATGATCATCCATGTATTGTTTGACCCGGTTAGAGATCTCAATTTTCAGTTTTTTGCCATTCATTTCAAAGTCATTCAGGGAGTCAAAAGCTGCTTCCATTTCATTCATTTTTGGAAACTGTAGCAGTGCATAACATTTAGCTCCGTTCCAAATCACCCTCAAAGGATTCACATTTTTCTCTCGTATTTTGGATTTCAGTTCACTAACACGTACAGACCTCTGTACACTACCAACAAAGATAGTTGGGATGGGTGTTCGTGGTGGTCCACGTCTACGTCTGGGCGAGTAACCCTGACCTTGCTGATTCTCATTCTCATCTCCTTCACTTCTCCTGTTATTACGTCTGAATCTACGTCTTTGTGGATTTCTGCGTCTTTGGCGTGTCTTATCCTCATCTCCACTTTTGCCCTCCTCGTGTTCACCACCATCAGACTCACCTACACTCCTGCGATGACCTTCATCCCCACTTCTTGGTTCCTCATTTTCTTTATTCTCACTGGTGTTTCGCCTACGCCTAAATCTACGTCTTCGCTGTTGACGTCTGGGTCGTGGATGTTCCTCGTCACCACTCTTTGCCTCTCTTTCACTTTCATCTCTAGTGTCACCTTTGCCCTCAGCATCATTTTCACTGTTTCTATCTCGACGAGGTCGGCGATTGAAAGGACGTCTAGGTCCACCCCTGAATCGCCGATAAAATGGACGACGCCGATATTGTTGTCTGTCCGATTCCTCACCTTCGTCTTCTGTTTTTATCTCAGGATGAGCAGCGCCATCTTTCAAAGTGACATCTTTCCCCTCTGCTTCTTCTATTTTAAGCAATTTTCTAAGAATTGGTACACGGCGGAGTTTATCTGGTGTGATTTTGGACCAGATAATTCCAGTTGGCTTTTTCCTTTGACGGTTACATTTGATGATCTCTGTAGGTGTAACGATATAATCAACAACTAAATCATGATCTTCGATCAGACTGTCGGGGAAATCCACTACCTGACAATCATGGACAGTTGTTATTATGACCGTGTTCTCATCCACTGCTCCCATACTTCTCATCATGGCATATTCCATATCAGCAAATCCTTCACCTTTACCAATTCTCAGTCCTGGAAAAAGAGATAAATGAATATAATGACAAAATCCTTCAACATTACCAATTCTCAGTCCTGGAAAATTATAACTCTCTCATTTGGAGAAAACCCTATCAATATTGGATGAAAAATAAAATTTTTTTCATATTATACAAAATTGAATCCCCCCACTTTGGCTAGAAAACGGTAAAAGATAGAGAAAATCTGTTGACATACTGAAAGCTCTCATTGAGAGGAATAAAAAAAACCCATCAAAATCAGATGAAAAATAAAAATTTCACATCTCCTGCAAAATTGCATTTTTCAAATCCTTTGACCCCTTTTATATAAAAAAAAATGGTTGGAGTAACTTTTATTGCATTTTTCAAAAGGAATCATATGCAAAAAACCCCATAAATATCGACAACAGCATCATACCATAATACAACCATATTTTTGCTGTCGTATAAAAAGGAATAGAATGACAAAATCCTCCAACTTGACCAATTCTCAGTCCTTAGATAAATGAATTTTATGGAAAAATCCTCCAACTTGACCAATTCTCAGTCCTGGGAAATTACATAAATGAATTAAATGACGAAACCCTTTGGCTTGACCAATTTTCAGTCCTGGGAAATTAAATAACAAAATCCTTCAATTTCACCAATTCTCAGTCCTGGGAAATTAAATAAATTAATTTAATGACAAAATCCTTTGACTTGACCAATTCTCAGTCCTGGAAAATTAGATAAATGAATATAATGACAAAATCCTTGAACATTACCAATTCTCATTCTCAGTCCTGGAAAATTAGATAAATGAATTCAATGACAAAATCCTTCAACTTGTCCAATTCTCAGTCGTTAAAATTAAATAAATCAGACAATATTCTATATATCATCCAAAAGATATTTACTTGACTGCTATTGAAATGAAGAGGCTCCTGAAACTTTATCAAAACAAAGGAGTAGGTATATTCAGTCCCATATCTGGCCCAAATTTTAGATCTTGTGACATAATGATAAGTTGTAAAATTGCTGTTTAATAATTGTCTGTCAATAACGCATTTTATACTTTTCATCATTTCGACAAAATCAAAGGTTATATTTGACTATTTCAACAAGAATGTAGCTTTTTCTGTTAAATACTAAATTACTGGAAGTATTTTGTTCAAAATAGATATGATTGCACCAAAACATTACAAAGATATGATAAATCTTTAATAGTGTAAAGTTTGGTTGTGATGTTAATGTGCATTCTATATCAAAATGGACAAAATTGTATCAAATGTTGTATAAAATTAAATAATTTCTTAGTATTTTCATATTTAAAGCAATATCTTTGTGCCATGTGACCATTGTAGAGCCACTTAAACTAAATATTCTGCTTGATTTTCTTTTTATAGACATTATTCATCACAAAAATTATAAAATTATAGATATTAGCCATTTTTCATTTTAAAGCCAAATTCTTGGGCCAAAAATGTGTCTTTACAACACTCTTTCTTTGTTAATTACCAATTCATTTGGTTGCATTATAGCTTAGAACAAATATACAAATCTCAACATTTTAAAATGAGAAATTTTGATTTCAAGTTACAGGGGGGTACCCAACACCATCACGAAAAGAAATTCTACTCGTTTAATTTTCTTTATATTTTGTTTAGACATTTACTTTGATGAAAGAAGGAAAAATGAAAATTTCAAGAAATTTGAACCACGCATTTCTCTGGAATTATTTCAATAGATATATATTAATTTCATCATCAAAAATTCTGATCACTGAGATGCATTAATTTTAAAATAAAATGATACTTGATTAAAACGTTTAGATGATCTTACAGAGTTATTTCCCTTGGGTGTTGGGTACCCCCTTAAGCGAAAATGTTAGCACAGAACACCAGAATAGTGAGTCTAAATATATTCAAGATTTAAAATACAATGCCAATAAGGAATTGAACCCTTCAAACAAACAAAATGTTGCTGATGATATGCGTAGCGTCATTAAAATGATTTCTGCTAAACAACCATTCCTAAATGAAATTATTCAGGCCTCAAGCAAACCACCAAATGTAAGCTGTTACGCTGACTTTCAAATAAAACATTTTGCCAGTTCCTGTCGGTCGTCTATAATTGGTGTAGACATAACATTCAGTTTTGGTGCTTTCATCGTCACAACTATTGTTTTTCATGTAAACAAGCTTAGAAAAAAGAGAAAAGTATAACCCTTTTATTATGGGTCTGATATACTTGCATTTGGGATACAGCACATTTCAAAGCTTTTTTCATATATTGCCTCTGTGCTTGAAACTACTGTCTCAGACAAGCTTCTGAGTACTAGCAATCTGGTAATTGGTTCAGACGAAGAAAAAGCCATAAAATCTAGTTTTCTAGAGTTAACACTCTTGTCGAGTCATATCTAACGGACAGAAAATCATTCCTACAATAAAGGAATACGTGCACATGGCACAAAAAAACGACCCCAGAAGTCCTTTGCAATCAAAAAACAATTGCCGCAAATGCATGAACCATATCTTGACACTTAATCAAGATTGGAAGCTGGAAAAACTGCAAGAGTTGATTTATAAAATCCATATAGAAATAAGTTACATGTACATGAGTTAAATAAATGGCGACTTTGATTTAAGTCCACTTGTAAGCTCTACGCATTGTTCAAAAACATTTTGGCAGAGCAAATCCCCGAAAAGAAAAGACAACAACATCACATAAATTCTTGAACAAAAATACAAAAACAGTCAGAGTCCATCACGCCCATGGATTGTGGACTGACAATTCCCAAAACGAGTGTTGTGCAGGTAAACCTGGGCAAAGAAAGGGGCAAGAAGTGAGAAAACAGTACATCTAAAAGGTCAAAAACAATTGAAATAATCTCAGCTTGTATCACACTATACCACAATGTATAGCAATTATCAGAATTTTCATTCTTTAGTACCACTGAACACTTACTAAATCACATTTTAACAAATAAATAGAAAAATATATATGGACACATCCTCATAGTGGAGTCTGGAAACATGCATATGTTAAGCTTATAGCATGGCTAAGCATTCTTCATTTCAAAAGAGTGCTATATGCTGTATTAAGTCTATGAGGAATAAAGTTAATTTATGCACATGCAATCAAGAACATGATTATTTATAAACATTGTCAGATGAACTATTCCGGAACTAATCAATGAAATATTTTGAGTCCTCTTGTATTTAATATGTTTTGTTATTTTATTAACTTTATCTTTACAATTAAATCTGATTTCAATTTCAATAATATTCATGAATACAATGTGTAATCAAATGTGTGAAACTGAATTTTTTTTCACTTTTATTTGAAAAAAAAAAGTTTTTTTAAATTTTCTTGACGCCTCTTGTCCCAAATTGGTGATTCCCAAAATTACAGATTGAAGAATCATGCAGGAAATTAACAAAGGTTGGAATTTCCATATTTTTTAATTTCTTAACTTTATACGATTGCATTTTATCTTCAAATTTCATTGGCACATGGATTCTTAGTACTTTGACAAAAAATAACAGGCCTGTGAGAGTGAAAATTTACAAAAGTTGGAAGTCTGATAGTAATCAATATTTCGATTTCATGTAGTTTCAATCAATCTTCGGATTTAGATTAAATACGGCTGCCAAGGAAATTTCCAAAGTTAGCTGCTCTGGAAGACTTCCAGGAAATTTACAAAATGGAATTGCAGGGCCTGATATGACCATTCCTGAACCAAATCCTTTTGAACTGTGTCTTTGTTGTTGTGACAAAATTATATTCCTAGGTATTGTTCTTATATTCATGGTTACTACATGAACTGGCGAATTTAAAAACACAATCAGCCTACAAGCTTAATCTACACAACAGTATTGAAATATTTAAACCTAAGCACCAAAATTAACCAGTCACCAAAGCATGAAAAAGAAGCAATAATTGTTAGAGGACAATAGTGTATTATCACCGACAAAGGGTAAGAAGATTTCTGAAAACTAAATGTTCATATAAATATAACTCAATTATGCATCTAAGGAACATGCTTAAAAAACATAGGTAAACAATAATCCCCTTCAACATGCCCATGTGGGACATAAAAATCAGAAGTCAGGCAACTTGATGGGATAGTGAAAACTGTCATAGTATAAATGATTTAATAACTGATTAATTCTTAATGGAATTCATATCACTACAATAATACAATTATACACATTTATATAATCATTAACATCCAAACAATACACTTTCTCCTTCTATAAACAAGTTAAAATACCATTCATACAAGGTTAATTTCAAATTACATTTTTAATACACTACAGTGAACATTTTGATGACTGTGAATCAAAGCAAAGTTCTAATGCAGCAATGTTTGAAATGGTGATTTTGATTGGACGTCAAGATTTTCATGGCATCAAATCCATATTTGATGTTATTGAAGAAATTACGCAAGCCCAGACATTTATTTTAAAATGTTCATGCAGAGCATTCTCTTAAGATTTAATTAATTATTAAACAATACATATGCACAATAAATATAAAACAAAACAATATTCATAAAAAATGAGAGCAATAAATAATTGAATTTTGATACATCATTTTGTAATACATTGAGCAGGTTCATTTTTATGCTTTCATTGTACAGCCAAACCAACGTAACTATTTTTTCACCACACAATAGATCTTTTATACATTTCATATATCTTTTAGGTGATAAATTTTCCCTCAAATTTAAAGATGACAATAATTCACCCAATATCATTTAAAATATTTATAATGTGTATGATAAAATATGTATGTTTTCTATATATATATGCAAACATTTATAATATGAATATTTAAATATATATATATTACCACCAACCTTCTCAGGTCTTCATTTTTACCCATCTTTAAGGTAAAGACAATACATGAAAGCAACATAAATATCCAAAAAGTAATTTCAAACATAGCCATCATCTTGTTTACATAGATGTAAAACCATTTTTGAGACATGTTGAATAAAGGGGCTTTATGAGCTTTATTCATTGACATTTATTAAAATTTAACTTTTCTCAGTCTTCTTGCCAATATATACTGCTTTTGTAAGTCAAAAAGAGTATATTTCTTAGGGAAAACCATGAGGGCAAAATTTCATGGTCATAAATGAGTTTTATTCTGTCCTCAGACTTTATCTTAGGGAACAATAGTATAAGTGGACAATATTTCATTGGGGACACAATTTTATGTTACATTTTAACTTTAAAGTTATGTTCCAAAAAAGCATTAATATAGAACCAAAGGGGTGAAAAGTGTATTCCCTGCAAGCAGAGACTTATCAAAGTATTATGGTAGTTAATTTGATTTGTAGAGGCAGACAGAATGCATTAAGAGAACCACTGACTGACAAAGTCAATTACAGGTGTTGTAAATGGATCAGGCTCTTTTTGTAAGGGACAAAACCAGGTGATAGGCTACAGTGCTCTATGCAATTAAGGTTCGAATCAACAACAAAGACTGTTAAGCTACCCAGGAAACCTAAATAGGCAGTTAACATTAAGGCATTTGGTATGTTTTTATGCTAAGTAAATATATATGATGACATATTGCATTCATTCATTATCATATATTCTCCCTAAAGATAGGTTTTTCTCAATTCTCAATAAGGTAAACAAAAAATAAATAAAAGCAAGTCTGCTACACAATAAGCTGTTTCTATTTATGGAAGGCAAGAGCATCTTTTAATGACATGTGATAATTGTGCAAATAACAGTAAGAACATCAGCTTATACATATAATCAGTTTGCACAAGTACAAGATTATTGCGATGTACTGGAAAACATGAATTATTAATAAAAACAATGCTGTATATTCGTTGCGTAATGGCATGATTCCTTACAGTAAAAAAACAACCCACATAGATAACATAACAACACATTATTCCATAAGAAACTAGACCAAGAAATCTTGGTTTAAAATGACAAATGGCAGCGTTCATTGCACATCTATAACATATTCCCCTGCACCAATTAATTTTAGAATTACTTGTTAGCTAACAAGAACAAATACCTGTTTTCCCTTGTTTTAAAATCTGTAAGTACTTCTATCTATTCTTATTTACAAATAAAAAATAATTTCTACTTTCAACAATCTAAAGATGATCTAAAATCATCTTATAAGGTCACAACCCCATAACAGAGAATTAACAAAGAATTAAATTCTTCATTTTTTTAGGCTGATACAACAAAGGCCTAAGTAAACTAAAAGCATATTACAGAGAAAAATACACAGAAGGAATTTATTTGTAGCAAAAGAGAACAACTAAAATTTAGAGAAAGAATTCAACAGCTTAAAATACCTTTCAACAGAAATGTTATGTTTCTTTATCGAAATTATCAATTGTGGAACTGAGGCTTTATTCAAACTTTTCAACATAAGTGAAATCTTTCCTTTAATAAATTTTCTTCTCTTAGGGCAGAGTGCAAAGACCTGGTCATTCATTCTTATTATTTTATTAATTATTTAATTCCATGCCTCTAAATCAGTAGCATGCCAATTTTTCAAGAACAATGGATAAGCCTATGCAACTTTAGTAAACTTAATTTACAAATCAGAAAATGTTTAATGCCATGTATGCAATATTTCATCAATTTTGTGGTAACAGTCAAATTTATAATGATTTTGGTTTCTATGAGGACTATGATGGCATAAATAAATCAATGTTTATTTTCCTTGAATGGGTAATTTTTCTGCTTTTATAGAAAACCATAAAATAAGCAGTTTCAACCAGTTCTTACAGTTGAACTTCAATAGTTTTAACATCCAAGGGACAGATAAAACATTTCACTATAGATGGGGTTTGAGTAATTGAGGTTGATTTATGATGAAACCTTGGCAAAGAGAGAATAAAAAATTCGTACAGTTCCATCGGAACCTGGTGTCTTGCCTGCTCTAAGCATTGCCAGTATATGAAGTATTCTTTTTTATTTTTTTTAATTTGAAATTTAAGTCTGTATGATATAAATACGCTCAAAATTCCCTGGTAAGATTCATTAATATCCATACAGATTTGACAAACTATTCAAATTCAAAAACTTTAACCTGAGGGTTAACCAAAATTTTGAAAAAAGCAGAAGTCTAATTATCAGTCAAAATATGTAAAACTTGGGAGAAAAATTTTGAAATTTTATTCTGAAGGATATATTTTTAATGTAGAGAAGCACTTGAGCCACTTTCCACAATATCTTATAGTATTTGACAAAGCTTTACCAATTTGAAAAAAAACTTTAACCTGAATCAATGAAAAAAACTAAGTCCAATTATCCATCAAAATGTGGAAAAATAAATATTTTTTTCCAGTTTTCAATGTGGATGATAAAGAAAAAACATAAAGAACATCCTTAGCAAGTTTTATTATTATCTACAAAGATCTATCAAACTTATTAAACTTTGAAAAAAACTTAACCTCAGGGTTAACCAAATTTAAAAAAAAAAAAACCAAGTCCAATCATCGGTCAAAATATGTAAACTGAAAAATAAAAATTTCAAAATTTTACCCTGAAGGATATTTTTTCAACAAAGAGAAGCATTTGAACTACTGTTGACAACATCTAATAAGATTTGACAAAGCTGTACATGTACCAATTTTGAAAACTTTTACCTGAGCCAATGAAAAAAACTAAGTCCAACTATCTGCCAGAATACGGAAAAATCAAATTATTTTTTTTTTAATTTAACTCTGGATGACATCAATATGCTGTAGAGAAGCTTTTCAGCAAGTTTTATCATTATCTATGAAGATTTGACAAAGATATTAAACTTTGAAAAAAAACTTAACCTCAGGGTTAACCAAAATTTTAAAAAAAATCTAAGTCTAATAATCAGTCAAAATGTGTAAAACTAAGAAACAAAAATTTTAAAATTTTATCCTGAAGGATATGTTCTCAACATAGAGAAGCATTTGAACTACTTTTGGCATCATCTAAATAAGATTCGCCAAAGCTGTACCAATTTTGAAAACTTTTACCTGAATCAATGAAAAAAATCCAAAAGTCCAATTACCTGCCAGAATACGGAAAAATTAAAATTATTTTTTTCCAAATTTAACTCTGGATGATATCAATATGCCGTAGAGAAGCTTTTCAGCAAGTTTCAGCATTATCTATAAAGATTTGA
>JARWCS010223720.1:0-13665 GCA_034783895.1 Geukensia demissa
AGGCTAAATTTTATGTCCCTACCCATCACTCCCTTTTTCCAGTGGCAGTCAAAAACCGTTGCCCTGTTGTGTCCCATACCACCTCTTTTTCGATATTGATAATTGTTGAACTTGTTCTCGTCCTGAATTTGCATGAAATATTTGCCACTGGACGTTAAGCAACCAACAATTAATCAATCATATAATAACGCTGTTACAACATACAACAACATTATCACCTAAATGAAAAGTTCGACTTTTGATTTTTATTTCTAAATTTCCATTTGAAAACAGCAATAAAAATTAAAATGAAACATACACTGTTTCAGAAATGCAGAAAAGAATTCTGGAAGCGTAGTTTCTTTTATTTTCATTGGTTAAGGCGTCATTTACGAGGACGCTTAGATTACGCAATGCGTTTTACGATGACGGAAGTTTGCTTTCTGAATCGGTCTATTCTGTCGGCCCCTTGGGTATCTTCGAATTCCTTTTGGAAGATAGCAAAAAGCCAAAAGAAATCATAATATCATTCAGTAATGAACAAATTGATCAACTTTGTCCTCATCAATTTACACGACATGCACTGATTTTAAAAGTTATTTTATAAAAATTTAACACATTATACAAAACAAAAATTGTAAGTTATCGTTTTGGTCAAGAAATTAAATTCTTATATATGTTTATGTGTGATGACACAAGTAATGAAAATAGCATAATTATGGGGGAATCCGTAAACCAGCCACTGTATTGTGTAATAAAAGCAAGTTGGTGGGACATAAATATATATTTCATAGAATAATCTTGAAAATGGATTGACTCAAAACATTGAAATATCCATTACTTAGTTTATATGTGTTTAAATTGCAACACATCTTGTTTTTCAAGATTTCAGGTACTAAAACATGATGATTTTTTCTTCAGAAATGACATCATCTAATATATATAGTGAGATGTCATTATAAACAGCGGACCTTAATAAGGCGTTACCTCGCATTAGGTTAAATTTACAGTCCAAGTACATGCATAGATATTTCACAAACAAGTTTCAACTTTCCGTATTTTGATCTCTCACATGGGTATTCTTCATTAGACTTGTGCGTAATATATATTTTATTAGCATTTTTATGTAATTTGTCGGAATACAATATAAGTTTAATATTATATTATATTATGATTTATTTTGGGACCATTTAGCAACGACAATTTCATTCGATTGCGGTCTTGGCACTATAAATAGCAGACAAGAAAATATTGTCAGCTTGGTTATTTTTTCCAGGTTTAAATCATAATTTTTTTCGGCCAAAACAGTTCTGCTGCATTGATTTAAATTCTTAAGCACTAAAAATTCTAAAAGGCACTTAATACTTGTTCCTATTGTATCTTGCCTCCTATTGCGATTTGTTTGGTATTAAGTACTTCTTTTATCGGACCTCCTTTTTGATGGTTCAAATGCTACTGTTGAGAGGTTACTCCTTGAAATGTACATATACCAAACAAAGTTCACCCTATTTATTCAGCATTGGTTATCTTGTATTCTAAAATTTCAGCAGACCTTACAGGCTGAGGACTGTCTGACCGATTTTCAAACTATTATTCTTCCAATGAAGTAGAAGTCAGACGAATTCTATAAAGAGTACAACAAATAACTAGGAAGTATATCTGTATTTCTTATATCGATCAAGAAAAAAAAATCGTTGACTGAATCACGACATTGGAAGCATCAGGGTTGTAAATGTTCAGGTTATTATTCGAGATCCTTGAAGTTGGTCTTGAATTTGTGGACTATACGCTCCGGAACTCTCGCAATGGTATGCTATACTGGATTTATCATTTTAGATTGGTAATTTTACTTCGTCATTTAAGATTGGTTATATAACTTCATCATTCTAGATTGTTTCTCTTACCTCGAATTCTGGAATAGTTCTTTCACTACAATATTCTTCATTGGTTCTTTCTGCACACTCTACACTGGTTTTCTTACTTCACATTATAGATGGGTTGTCTTACTTTACTTTTATTCCAGAATTACTCCATTACCCCATTCTTATATAAGTTATCGTTTTGGTCAAGAGATTAATTCTGCTGATATCTGTTTATGTTTGATGACACAAGTAATGAAAAGAGCATAATCATGTTTTATTAATTCAGCTAATACAAAAACATTCCAGGACAAATGGATTTTCATTGGGTTTTGCTACAATGAGTGACACGACGGGTGCCACTAGTGGAGCAGGAGTTGCTCACCCTTCCGGAGCACCTGAACTCACCCTGGCTGTTGCAGGGTTCGTGTTACTCCAGCTTCAGTTTTCAGTGTAGTGTTGTGTGTTCTATATTTGTCTTTCGTTTCATTTTGTTGGTCACAGTATTGTCTGCCTTTCGACCTAACGATTTCCCCTTACGTATTGGTTCTTTCACTTCATCGTTATAGGTTGGTTCTCTTCTTTAATTACATCTAGTCAGTTTGCTTTTATAATATTATCATATTAGTTCTTGGATTATTGTCTGTTTGGGTTTGAATATTGTCAGTTTGGGTTTATAAAAAATTGTCAGTTTTGGTTTGCTCATAGTTAAAGCTTGATATCTGACACCACCTGTGGTTGCTCTTATCTCCTAATAAAGAATCTTACGTCAACTGAGCGAAGCTTAGATGGTCGTTTACTTTGTTAGTTAATTGTACTTTTATTATCTTATTTGCACCAGAAAACTGCTGTAGATGTTTACAATTTTATTTCAGGGTTATAATAAAAACTGCTATAACAAAATATAAACTAAAATAGAAAACAAAATACTTATTGCGTTTGAGGATCTTTTTTCTTTTTTTCTCGCTCTGATTGTTTTTGGTTTAAACGATGAATATGTCACGTACTAATATATAATTCATTTATTATTATTTGGATGAATTAACACTACATCAGGACTTCCTTGTACAATAGCTTCTGTTGTTAGACAAAAATGTTTATGATGATGAAGGTTAATCAAGAAAAGCTCATTTTATGCAGATAAATTGTTAAAAATTTAAAGAATGAATGGGTTGCCGTCTTTCCAAGATTTATTCCGTATTCTTTATTTTTATAAATAAAAGTTGAACGGCCTGATGACTTATACATCCTATATTCGACAACGCACGAATTACATACAAAATTAACGACGTCGGAGATGACGAGACTATGATGCTGAGAATGAGAAATTTTCTTCCTTCTCCCCTATAGGTTGCACATTTCACAGGATTTTTCAACGGTTTTAAAAGAGTAATTGGACAACATTGTTTTTATAACATTGTTCCAATAAAATTTCCTGCTATTTGCAACTCCTCAAGGATTTATCATCCATTATGATAGATGAAAATATGTTAAGTACTCCTCCATGAAAGTATCAGGTAGACCAGTATAGAAAATAGAAATGTGGTATGATTGTATTAGACATTTTAATGTGGACTTAATTCCCTTCTAACGGGTAGATTTAATTATGTTTTCCAAAATTATTACCTGTAATACAAAGGTGACAACACTCCCATAGTTTTCATATTTCAGTTCCAACTAAATAAGTTTCTCAATGTAGAAAACACTTTATGTTGTGATGTTTCAGCGACATGAGATATGCAGGAACGTGACGTTATCTTGTTTAAGTTACTTTCCAAATGGCGGCTTCATTCTATGCATCCTTGTTTTTGCATCTTCCCTGACCATACTACTGTGGATATATTTATGTTTTCATATGAAACATAAAAAAATACTTTTTGATTTAATAAACCCACTGAAAAAATAACGTATGAATATTAAAATAAAATCTTGGTTGATAACCATATTTATTGTGTTCTCAAATCAAGATCTGATTACACTTTATTATACTTTTTGTGCAGATGACCTTTTCGGAATCCTCGGGATTTGGCATAATGACTTATTATTCCAACGACTGGGAAGCTGAAATTAACGGGCTAACATACAATGTCAACTTGACAAAAAGTAATTAGATTTTAATTCGCATGTTAACAGAATCTTACTTTAATCAACTAGGTCTAGGCATACGGTATTCTGTTTTATTATTGTTCCGTTTAATTCAAGTAATTTTATTTCTCAATTTAAAACAAAAGTTTAATTACTAGTATTTCAACCATAATTCTCACGCTGGATAACCTACGCTATAGTAACGTGGTGTTGACGGGTATGGAACATTAAAAAGGTAAGGAAAACGTCCACTTCGGCATAAAAAAATCACAGTTCTTTTTAATACTGGACGAATCCCAACTGTTTCAAATGCACGGACCTAACAAAAGCATGACTGTTAACGGCACAGTTACCATTTCTGTGGTTTCCCTTTACATTTTGCAAACACTTCCAAATAATTTTGTTATTATTAACAGTGGTTAGGAATACTTTCAAGAGGATTTGGCCCAAATCAAGTCCATAAATTCTGCTTATTAAGGGGTTCAAACGCATATCTTTATTTTCAAAGAGGTCCAACTTGCATTTCCTTTAATTTAACAGACAAAAAAAAAAAAAAAAAAAAAAAAAAAAAAAAACGCTATGGGAGATCATTTATTTCATCCCGGTTGACTTTCAAACATGGCTACCTGGGCAGTTCTTGTACCTGATTATAGCTGATTAGCAAAAAATCTTCTTCTATGAAATTATTGACAAATTAACTAAAACTTTATGCGAGATATCTTGGGGGTCCTCTATAAAAATATCCTTATAGTGTCTCGGAACAGTAAACTGGCCACTATATACAGCTCTAGCTTTATAATGGTGGATACGTTGACCCTTATGAAACCACTTTGCAAAATGAAGATCGCTCAGAAACCTTTTGGGCGTTTTAAAACTTAACCGATTTCTAAGTGATTTCTGAAAGCCTCAAAAAGTTTGTTCCTTCGTATATATATTAGAGAAATCATAGGTACGTTTGTTTTAAGGTTAAAATCGAGAAAATTTTTACAGTTCTGGGCCATTGAAAGATCTCTCATGGATTGATGATATTGTAACATTTTTTCTATAGCAACATCTGCAGGTTTGCTTCAAAGCAATTGCTTCGTGACCAAGCGATATCAAAGAGAAATTAATGAAGATTTCTGAAAGAAAGAAGTCACTAAGAGAAATCGCTGAGAGATATGATGAGACAAATCGTGTTCTTTAAAGAAACCTCTGAGAGATCATCGTGAGATACAAGATATTGTTCTGCGGTCTTTTTTTTTTTGCTATTTTCGGTAAGCCTTTGTTTTTCTTTTTAGAGAGGGCTTACTAATGTTTTATCGTTTGACTAAAATCTTTAAATAAATCATATAGACTGTGGAGCCTTTGTGAGAGCTTTAAGATTTGGCAAATTTAAAAACGGCCACCTCTCTGCAAGGAGCTTTTATTAAAACAAAGCTATTTCTTTGTTTTAATCTGCAAGGCCAAAGTTACCAAATGTTTTAGCGAATACACTCTTTATAAGGTCCTTAAAATGGTTATCATTTTAGTACTTTTGGAAAAATGATAAATCTTGATTATTATCAAATTACAGTACAGTAAGACCAAATGAATTGTAAATTAATACGATCGTGACAAAGTAAGGAAGCATCACCATATCACACTTAATCATGTTAGCTATTAGGAAATTAGGCGAAAAATCGTTCAAATTATAAAACCGGTGCGTATGTCCTCACTTTCATTCAATTCATGTTTGTCTTAAAACAAGGACATATAAATGATTTGAACAACTAAGATTATTATTAGTCTAGTAGCCGATAATGCCTTGAGATAATATCTTTTTATTACCATACTTCCGCATTCGTTTACTTATTGGACTACATTAATATATTGATTGGCCAATTTAAACATAGGTATTTTCATGTATCTCAGCAATATTTAAACATCCCTAAGTTAATTTCCCTAATTAAAAGTTCTCATAAGAATATCTCGTAAACTTATGTACCAATAAAGACACCATTTTAAACAAAGTACAAAGTAAGGCAAAATTGTTTTGCGGCTAAAATTGGCTATTACTGACGTATGGGTTTTGAAACAGGTAAAGCCTGGTTTTATCAAATTATGTTTTCAGTTATTGCTCTTTTTAAAAGAATAAGTAAACGAACATTTTTCCTGAAATAGGAATTTTAAGAAAAACATTATAAAAATAATTTTTAAGACAAAGTCGAAAAATAAAACATTTATTCGCTAATAAACACATTATAATAACAGAAAAGTAAAGATTTGGACGAACAAGAATACTCAGTTTAGAATAAAAGAAACCATCAAAATGTTTCAAGAGTGAAAAATATCCTTCTTTCAATTAACTATCCATCTCACTCCGAGACAGAGATAGACCTTGGAAAACACCTTCTTATGCAATAAAACATAAGACCAGACGGCAGTGGATCATGAGGGTATCATGATGCGGTTTTCCATGCATATATGCGTCGTCAAAGCTAACACTGTTTTGATCCATACCATTATTTGATTCAAGACCCTGCAAGATACATGTAGCATTGCAACATTTATTATCTGCAAAACAATTTCTTAAAAAAAAAACATAAAAATGAACATTTATTTATAGTATGAGTTGTCTTTATATTAGGCATAGCAATTAATACACCAAATTGAACAATTTGTATGAGAGTATGCAATGAATCCATTTAAATTAAGCCGTACTTTTACTTTGCGACAGCTTAATACTCTTGACTTGAAAGAGCTTTTACTTAGTACAACACTTCCGCATTCACTTAATTATCTGGGAATATGTTCGCATTATGATTGGTCAATGTTTTAATTATATTATTTTTAACTATATTATTATAATTATAGTTAAGCGCATTGCGCATTAATATTAAAAATGGTTATGATACCTTTGCCAAAACTTATTTATCCTCACTCTGCTGAGATGCAATCGGATCTATATTCAGATTATGTGCCAATCAGGGTTTGACTACATTTGTCTCTACCATGTCGTTTTTTTTCTTGCCTTATTCGGAATCTGCGGATTGCATAGATTTAAGATTAATTAAATATAATTAAAGCAGCAATTTCATTGGTTGACATAAAGATTTGTCAGACTAAGCTAATGAAAAAAGATTTGGAAAGGGCGCTTGCAACTCCTTTTAACTATCCAAATGATCTCTATTAATTCGTGGCCACAGATAGATAAACGAAGACAGTTATTTAAGACTATTGCAAATATAAATTTAAGAATTTAAACAGACACATATTGTCTGTTTAAATTCTTAAAACCACCAAATTATTTAGAGAGATAACTGAACAATAAGATTGGTTAAAAACAAATATAAGATGCATCCTGAGAGTATATTAATGCTCTGATCAGTTAGGCAGTTCCTTTCTTTTAATGCTATTGATGAGAGGTTACTCCTTGAAATGTACATATAGCATACCTACATTTTCCATATTTATTTTACATTGGTAATTTTGTATCTTTAAAGACACCCGTTGCATTGTCATTTTTCCAATACGGCATTAGTCATTGCGGGGTAAAGGGGAACGTTACATGGGATGAAAACCTCCAGGGGAAAAAATGAACATCCTGTTTTTAGTTTACTCCGCAACTTGCCTGTTATACCTTTTAGGTAGACGAGGTGAAGATAATTACCGAATCGTGCATTGTTCAGTGAGAGAAAAACATTTTACGAAATGTATACAAATCTGCAAATATCTTCAATATCGACCTGAAGATATAAACAGTTATGAAATAGTATGCGCCAGCATTCGCGCGAAAAAAAAAAACAGACAAACAAAACAAGTTTAAACATTTTGGCAACAAAATTATAACAGGAAAACTGTGCCTAGCCCAGTTGTTGGACTTGTCTGACATGACATTTATCAATGTTTTACAAAAATTTGCTAATATTTAAAAGCATTGAAAATACTGAAAGGCTTCGAAAAGTATTGCAGTTAGTATTTGTCTCAGCCATCGGCTTCCAATCTTTATTTGTTTGTATTTAAGTGCTTCTTTAGCTGTGTTGGATCTTTGTCTTCCTATATTTCGGTTCTAATGCTACTGATGAGAGGTTACTCTTTGAAAGAACAAATAGCATACCCCATATTTATTCAACATTGGTAATTTTGTATTTTTATTACATGGTCCATATTAAGAAAAGGTATTTCATAGTGAAAGTGCGATAACATTACAGTAAGAGGATAATGTACCACTGTTTAGCATGTTAACATTTATAACAACACATATTGTAAACATAGACTTTCCTCATATAAAACTGTATCAGGATATAATCAAAAATCAAGGTCAAAACTTCTGAATGGTAATGATCTCAAACCTGAATTTAAGGGTAGGCAATAATCTCTAAATATCAAAGAATTCTGAAAAATAAAACAAAAGGTATCATCTGGGAACGAATTTGACATTTATTATTCAAGGAGCATAACCCATGAACTGTAAAAGCCTATGACCTGAAAAATAAAACTGGTCCTGCATTTGAGAGTATCAATGCATTCCTTCCTGAAAATAAAGTTTTTCGTCCCGAAGAAATTTGACATTTTTGCATTTTTAATTTGTAACTTCAATTCCATTCTTAACTCCGTTACGACTACCACGAATAGTGACGTAACACCGGGTTCCAATACGAATACTTCGACGGGTGCAACTAGTGTCACAGGAGCTCCCTACCGTTCTAGAGCAGAGGAGCTCGCGTATAGATTTCGCTTTGGTGAAGCTTTTGTATACATGGCACATCTCTAATTTTTATAGAATCTTGTTGTATTTGTGGCGTAATTGTTATACTTAACAGCACAATAAAGACCGACAACGAGTGGATTACAGTTGGTGCTCAAAATACATTAATAAAATCCTAAATTAATTAATCACAGGGTCGATAACTCTGCTTCTGGACCAAAGGTCCCCGAGGGTATTCACCAGACCAGTTGTCAAACTTGTTTGAGATGAAATTTATCAAACAATGTTTTACAGAAATTTGCTGAATTTGTTAAAATTCTAAAGCACTGAAAATACGGAAAGGTCTCGAAGAGTATCGCACTTAGTAGTTGTCCCTGCCGTCTGATTTGGCTTCCCATTTCGAATTGTTTGGATTTGAGTGCTTCTATTACTATGTTTGGATATTGGACTTCCTAAGTTTTGGTTCTAATGCTACTGATGAGAGGTTACTCCTTGAAATGTACATATAGCATACATATATTCCACATATTTATTCAACATTGGTAATTTTATATTTTTTCTTCTCTGAAGGTCGTATTGTATTTAGCCCATTGGATAAATAGAACCATAAAACACTGTGTCGCTGGCATGTTGTTTGGCCCTTTTACACGTCTTTGTTTATGAAAAATTCAAAGATACCAAAGGGGCAGAAATAGTTAAATTAAAAGACAGAAAAGACCTTGGCCAACAAAACAGAAACGAAAAACAAAACATGGTACGCACAAAACTTCACTGAAAACTAAAGCTTGAGGAACAATTATTCAACAGTCAACAAAACTACCAAAAACGGAAATATATCCTAAATTTGCATATACTTCAAAAATTAAAAAATTTAGAAAATTCCAATTTTAATTTTTAGATATATTCTAAGCATCAATTGGGTTTATTTAACAATGTTTCAGAAGAATTTCACAAATTTTGCAAAAATGTTGAATTCTATTGTTTAAGGTATGAAAAGTTCATTTCGTTGTGGGTAAAAATCCGAGCATAGAAAATTGATGACACTTTGGGATTATATTCAAATTTGCATTATCTTTAATGTCAATGCTCAGTTTTTTACCCAGACAAATACAAATATGAAGAGTTTTCGGACCATTTGACCTTTCAAAACAAACATGGTACGAACAAAACTTCACTGAAAACTAAAGCTTGAGGAACAATTATTCAACATGTTCAATCAGCAATAATATATCATACAATCAGCGATAATAGTATTAAGTCATCTGGTATTATGAGAAAGGTTTGGAACAATTCGAGGCTTGGTTATTTTTCTGTGTAATTTGCCTTGTTTTGAAGAGTTTCATTTTAGGTAAACCCTTTGACATTTAACATTCTTATTAAGCTTTTATATTGCTGGTAGTGCGAAAAAAACTTATGTTTACATATTAAGAAAGCCTTTACATGTCCCATCAGCGTAATTTTTATTTTAAAAAAACTTTTAATTTTCACATAATGCGATAAAACTTATGTAGTCAATTCATTTCCTTTCAAATACGCGTCAATCAAAATATATGTTATAATCTGGATCTAGTACTAACTAAATCAAGTCTTGCATTTTACGAACAAAATCTCATTTGTAATAGTTTCATCATACATTCTGTTGATACAATGTTTCGCAGGTTTTTCTTTCTTAACTAATGCAAAACAATGTTGCGAAATTATGATGAACTATGCTATGCTGTATATTAGAAGGTCATTTGAACCAAAATATTGGAAATCCGAAATCTAAACACAGAAGAAGAAGTATTTAAATTCAAACAAATAAATAAAGTCTATTATATTTTAATTGGGGCATGCAGATATATTTTACTTTCGTATTTAATTTATAAGGTGAAAGTTTCTTGTTTGGTCTAGTTCCTTGTCAAAAGTCTTATCAGGTATTGACCTAAATTACATAACTTTTATGATTTTAATATATTTCAAAGTGTTAATTATTTATATTACTATTTAAAAAATGGACATTTTTCATATTTTACAATTAAGCCGATTATTTCTAAAGAACTTCATTTCAACATAATGGAGTAGGTACCATAAGCTCATACTTGGCCCAATTTTTTATTTTTGTGACACAGCAACAAGATGCTGTAAAAATGGTTTTTTAATAACCGTCTTTTAGTCATTCATAGCTTATTCATATATAGTTTTCATCATTTTTGCAAAATAACAGTGCTATAGTTTATGTTTCACTTTTTCAAGACGAATGCAAAATTTTCTGTATAAAAACATTAAATTTTTGGGGATGTTTTAATCAAAATATGTATGAGCGCACAAAATTCACAATACATATTTAATTTTATATTTGTTTTTGGTAGATTGTTAATTGTACAAAGTTTGATTCTGTTGTTTTTGTGCAATCTGTATCAAAATCGGCAAAAAATGCATCATATGTTTTATCAGTTTAAGCAATTTTTAATATTTTCATATTAAAAGCAATTTTCTAAGTGCGATGTGACGTTGTAGAACCAATAAATTACACTCTATTTCAGAGTTTCTTTGAACGGGTAAAAGGGTTATGAAAGAATAAACTGTCTACCGTATTGTTATAAAATTGTTTATTTTCTAGATTAAAAAATTGCGAGCAAGTTGCAATAATACTTTTAGCAATCACGATGTTTAGAAAGCTGCGTCAAGTTTTCAATCCTCTACGGGATTTTTAACATTGTAAAATTATCCAATAATTTGCCTTATGTGACTGTTTGCACTCGCTAGCGCGACTCAAGAGTTCATATTGTCAAAGCGTAATAATTAAGTTATTAAACTATAAAACCTGTAAAAATGCATTGATGGGCGCGAGAGAGGGTCTAAATAAAATAAAAACATGTGCATAGTTTTTTTTTTTTTAAATTACTCTATCCAGGTCAAAATTGAGCACTCCCGCCAAAAACCGAGATTGCAAACCTTCAACGTTAAATCTCCGTATATAGAAATTCAAGGCAGATATGTTAAACGCTTTTGCATAATGTAATAATATACATGAACAGTAAACCTTGAGACAATTCTTTTTTTTTTTTTTTTTTTGTTATTTAAATAAATACAAATGCGGAAATGCAAAGACAATTCAATTAAACTCTAAATCGAAATATATCAAAAAATGTTTTACAGACATTTGCTGAATTTGTTTAAATTCTAAAACACTAAAAAAAGAAAGTCCTCGAAAAGTATTGCACTTAACAGTTGTTTCTGCCGCCGGGTTTGGCTTCCCATTTCGATTTGTTTGGATTTAAGTGCTTCTTTTCTATGTTTGGATCTTGGAATTCCTACGTTTTGATTTTAATGCTACTGAAGAGAGGTTACGTCTTGAAATATACATATAGCATACGAAAATTCTCCATATTTATTCAACATTTGTAATTTTGTATCAGTTAGAATAAGTTTCCGGGTTCAGCCGACGATAGACGAAACACAACATAAGGCAAGATCTAACAGCTATACAATTAGTAACATAAAATTTTAGTAAAAAATTTAGGAAGTCAAGTCATGCATATTTTGAATTGTATTCGGTATATTGATTAAAAGTTTGGGATAATTTACATTTTATAATTTTTTAGATAGTTTCTTTCAAACAAATTTTGAACACATTGCTAATAGAGTTCAACGTACAACGAAGTCTGGTCATGGCTACCATCCCTAATCTCTGGTCGAAAAACAATTACTTCCCACTGAAAAGGCAAATGCATACGAAGTTTATATTTTTCAATTAATACACTACTCCAGGGCTCGTGTTTCCTATCAGGATATTATTGATAGAGGGTTGCAGCTGACAAGAAAGCTACTGAGCCAAAGGTTTCTCATGGAAAGATTAAAGTCGTCGCTCCGGAAATTTTTCAGTCTATTATATTTTAATTGGGTTATGAATATATATTTACTTTTAAATTAAATGTACAAGGTGAAGGTTAAATTTTTACAGAATTTCATAACCATTGGTCTTGTTCATTGCCAAAAGTCTAATAAGGTATTGACCGAAATTAAATTCGTGTTAAGAATTAAATATTAAAGTGTGATACTTTATTGTACATGTACGCTTTAAAAATAATTGACATTTTTACAAATAACAAATTAAGACGATTATATTTAAAGACCTTTTAATATAAACATAAATTTGTAACAACGACATGTGTGTACATGTACTAAGAATTTACCGGTGGTGTCTAAATTTTTGTTAACGTAATTTCATAGGATGTTCGATGAAATATCAATTTCATTCTTTTGATTCTGTAGATAGCTCCGTTCAGACAGATATTCAACAATAGTATAGTGACGTCTTTATGACCCCTAAAATCCTGGCCCCGGCCATCCCGAACTGTGACCACGACTTGAAATCCGGGACAAGACTCTGGGTCATATAAAAAGACGCTCTCACACTATCTTGTTTCTTCCTAAACCTTCGGACAAAGCGTGATATCTAACGTTTCTGTATTTTGTAAGGAAAATTTGTGAGTGGTTAGACACAGCAAGTTAAAGGAATTCATTTAACTACGCTCGATTTAAATTCTCCGTTCTGCGAGTAGACTGTCGTCGTTTGTACTTCATATCCCTGATACCATCCCGTCTGTCTTATTCGACCATCTCAGTGGGCTTAGCGTCAGGTGTAACCTGTGTCACATTTAAGAGTTTACGAACGAGTTCAACTGCCTATGTGTGATCCAGTTATATTTATCCTTTCTCAATCCCATTATTGGGGGTCTTGAACCTAAGGGACCCAAGCTTTTGTCTTTTGATCGTATAATTCTTATGTTCCCATTTTTCAAAAACGTAAATTACCAAACTTGTTGACTTCGGGTTGTTCTCCTCATATAAACATTTAACCCTGACGTTCTCTGGCGTAATCAGGTGTACAAGTCCAGGTAATCCTCACAGGCGCTTGGAGCATCGGAAACCCCCTCCCCATTTTTTTTTAATTTGTGGTGTTAAAATTACGTACAGTTATCTTATATAACATAATAGAAAATGCTGCGGGTCTATGGAAAGCCGTTGTGGAATTTATTCCCTATTTATTGATATCAATAAATCATTTATTGATATCAATAAATCATT
>JARWCS010223830.1:0-21950 GCA_034783895.1 Geukensia demissa
TGTTGAGTGAGTAAACATCATTCAATAACGGAATCTAAAATTAAAGGCTTGGGCTTTCTTTTTTCTGTGATAGCTCTTGAAGAAAGTCTGCTTCAAACGAGAAAAGAAATAGATCGACGAGGAGAGGAGCACAATTAATGCCCATAAGATTGCCAACCGTTTGCTGGAAAACTCGTCCACTAAACTGAACAATGATGTTGTCAATTAGTAACATTTTTGTAATATTCTCCTCTGTATATTTGATTTTTGATTTTGTTTTGCGTTTAACAAAGTTATTTTGCCTCTGTCCACAACGATGTATTTGTATCGTCTTTCTCCTTTCTTTTGAGAAAGCAACTATGAATTATATATTTTAGTCTTGATTTGAGTAGAACGTTTGGTATTGCTGAAAAGAGTGTGGAAAAATCAAAAATTTTGATGCTTAAGGCGAAAGAGATGTGGTATAATTGCCCATGGGAATCTTAAACTAATACGGGTTGACCTAACGCCTTCAATAATGGACACATGTCTACAACCTACTGCAAACTGTAAAGGCCCGTCAAATAAAATGTGATGATATTTGAATATAACAACTATCGACCACATATGTAAACAATGCAAAACAAGTAACACTTAAACATTAAAACAAAAACATTCACTGAATTACAGGTTCCTGGCTTGGGAGAGCCACATAAAGTTGGTTGAACATGTTTGTGAGTACTCAACTATCCCCATAACCGGGGACAGTGGCGTGATAAAACGACATTAAAACCAAATTTTAAAACCAACTGTATATTAGATTACTGCATATAAGATTTAACTTTTTAATTCAATACATACATACATACATACAAGACAATAACAAATAAAACAAGAAACAATATGATGTATCGACCTCGAAAAAATAATCGCTGTTGCTAAAAATCCAAACACAGTTGATAACAAATCTGGTTCTCTTAAGCTACGATATCAATCAAAACACGTCTGGTTTGATTTAGTGTACAATTATCATTAATAGCCAGAGAAAACAAGGTGTTGTGCAAGTGCCTAAACTAAAAAAAGTATGGACAACATGTTGAACCGAAAATTTAACAAAATAATGACTGGAATTAGTTTTGGTGTAAATTATTGAGCAAAAAGGCTATATTAATACCTAAGAAGACAATACTTATAGAAGTTAAAATAGGGTTTAACTGACCTATTACCAATTATCTCCTTTTTTGAATGTGTTGTAGCTGCGTAAGTTGGATTGCCATGTGTGTTCTCATTACCTTACTAATTAATTAAGCAATCAGACACGACAACGAATTTGTCATGAATAATAGACAGAGTTTCGGTATCATAAGGATTTTTGAAAATTGATGTCCATTCTTCTTCATTGGTGTTTTAATTTGATTATTCTGATCTGAATAAGTGACATCAAAGTTTTCACGTTTTACCTTTTTCTTACATAGTCCTCTACATAATCCATCAAAAGCTTAAATTTGTATTTCAAGTCGATGGACGGCGGCTCACAATATTTTGGTCCTTTAGAAAGGATGTTTTTGAGAGATTCAAAGCTTTCAACTTCAACACCAGCTATGCAATTAACGATATCAATAATATGTGGATAAAAAGGGACTCCAAACATCTGGCTTCCTTTTTCAGTTTGTTTGAATATGAGGACTTCGTTTGACTATAATAAGATCTTGGCCTTCTTATTTTTTAGTCCTTAAACTGATCATGAGAGGTTATCCTTTGAAACGGGTGTCAAGCATAATAAAATTCACAATATTTGTACAACATGGATAAACATGTATTCTTGTATTTAAGGAAGATCTCTGTTCTTTTGTAGCAGCATCAAAATGTTTGATTTTTTACTCTAAATACTAGCATACAACACGCATTTTAAAATCTTATTCAAAAATCAAAGAACAAATATACAGAGGAGGATATAATAGAATTATTAGAATTCTTAACTGACAACATATTTGTCCGCTATGATGGGCGGATTTTACAAAACATAACCGTCATTTCAATAGGCACAAATTGTGCTCCATTTCCTTCCTTCCATTGAGGTCATTTTCATTCAAAAGCCAGGGTAGACAAATAAAGAAACCTGGTCCAAACCTTTAATCTTAGCTCTCCGTTGCATAGATGAAGTTCTCTCACTAAACAATGCTAGTTGAGGTGATTATCGAGAACTCATCTACCCAATTGAATTTTAAAAAAACAGTCGAAACTCCTGGGTCTGCCTCATACCTTGTTATTCATCTCATCTCGAATTAGACATTAAGAGAAGGTTCTGAACTTCCCATTCATCAGCAGTAACATAACAGCTGCCCCAGCTTGTGGCAAATGCAGTTATACATTATTCGAGAGAATGTGTCCAATACAGCGATTGTTGCAAAAGAGCACAATCGTTGACTTAAAAGTTGCTTAAACTGGAATACGTTACTCCCCGGTTTAAATCATCAGACCATAGTCTTATTTGGCTTTTTCCCAGACGAAAACTGATATTTTCCTGTGGATTAAGTTCGCTTTCTTTGACAGGTAGTTGAAATCTATTTAGATACAATGGCATTGGAGGCTTCCCCATACCCTAGAATGACTATTGCCAGATAGGAAAATGGTCAATGCAGCAGGTGGCTTCAAAGCGGCAGGAAATATCGCATTTGACGTCCTTAGTTAATCCCCCGTTTATTGGTGAGGTTCGCATTGTTCACATATAAATGTTCATTTATTACTATAATCTGTGTCGTGTTATATCATGTTCTATCTGTTTATCGACGTGTCCTTGTTTTCTGGCATTTTCTCGTTTGCAACTTTTCCTGTGTCGGCAAAGAACAAACAACGATAATTCAAACAGCAAAAGTCTACTAAAATCACGATTTATACACATGAAAAAAGATAAGGCTTTCTATTTTCATACTGAAATGACATTTTATAGAGGTGTACGTGTAAAATACTTTTACATTCCAGGCGAGATAATTCAATTTTGTTTTACTTACAATGATTGGCCATAGCTTGCAGTTTAAAGATTTCTAATCTTTAACATACAACCGAATATTATTATTGGCTGGTTAATTTGTAATTCCATTAATCATATTAATGTTTGTTTTCATAAAGAGGTTACAAATCAATGTTTTGAGGACATTGTCACGCGAACACTTCATGCACATTGAATGGAAATTGCTCTTTCACCAGTTTAAATCGAACGAAATCTATCTTAACCCAAAATGTGACCGCATGGGGCATGAGTTTTTAAGGGCACAAGAGGAGATTTCTTTAGAGCTGACGTCGATTTTAAGTTATTTCCCCGTTACTATCTCATTAGGGGTTATTTTTTTCATTCAGTGCATTTACTAATTGTGGCCATTTGTATTGGATTATTTTCAAGCTTATGATTAGAATTTAAATCCTCATTGGTGGTCCTTTTACATTAACTCCTACGTTATTATCAGCAAAGTAAACATTATAATTATATTTTAACTTCTACTTTGTTATCATTTAGTTCATATCACTGCAGATCATTTGTACATATGATATATCACGTTATTTACATTACCATTATATTACTATCTGGATAATGTTTTTTTTACATTTAACCCTATGAGATATGTACAACTTATCATTATACTGGTGGCCAATTTAACTTTTACTCCTTCGTCATCGGCAATTGTTCCCACCTAAGTGACGGTTATTTTAAAAATTAAAGGTATTCCGACAACAAATAACAACGCGATTATAAATAAGACCCGGATGTTTTAAAGAATCTAACGTTATGACGTCGGGAAAGTTCGGCGAACTTCGGAAGTACTATTAATCTATAGTAAACGTTTAAATGAAAGAAAGGTTTTCATAGAATTTATCTATCCACAAACATTACATTTTCCAGAGTATATGGATTGATTTTTTGAAAAATAGAGAAATATACTACTCGGTTTCTCCGTCAGAGGTATAACCCCTTCGACTTGGGCGTCAATTAGTTGGGCGGAATGTATAAATTCTCAACCCGTCTCGAACGGTAACGTTACCGCCGTGCCCCGTGTTGGGAGAATGCCACGCTCTCAGCATGTTAAAGATCCCTTTGCAACAGCTCATAATCAGTGGCCGTTGGTGGCCATTGCTTTAGCTAAATTTCTAAATTTAGCCACATCTGTCCTAATTTGGCATCCTGTGGCTATAAAATTCACCGGCCTAACCCCAAGTTAACCCCTTTTATGATTTATTGTTTGATAACTTGTCCTGAATATGCATGAAATATTTGCCACTAGACGTTAAACAACAATCAATCAATCAATGTTTCTTTACTTTGCCTTTTTTTGATTTGTGGACCCTGCATTTCGGATTTCTAATGAAAATATGATACTCTGGATATATGAGCAATAGTTACTATCACACTGACAGCCTTTTTTTTTTTATTTTCAATACAATGTCACTTGTGTTCATTTTTACTGTAATCCGTACGTTATCAGGAAATTTTTTATATTAACATATCAGTGCAACTGACTATATCACCGAAGATGTTCTACATGTTCAGACTAATTTACTATATTACTGATAGCCATGTCATCATTTCCCCTTAAATTATCAATGAAACGGACGGACGTTATGCTACTATATATCTATATTAACACCTACTTAATCATAGAAGTTACTAGTAAATGCACAACTATTTAAGTCTCTGTCCTATTGACAAGTTTACTAACTTTTATTACATTTTAAAAATATTGAGTTATCAATAACTATAAGAAAGTTCAAACAACACTTATTGAAGAAAAATAATTGTTATAAATCTGGCTGTATATAGAGGAAGCGAAGGGGACGACAACGAAGAAAGTCGACAGACATGGCAACTGGAGAACACGAACAAGACGTAACATAGCACACTAATATAAAAAATACAATTAAAACAATGCGAACCCAACCAATAAACCGGGGTTAACTCAGATGGTCCGGAGGGGTAAGCAATTTCTGCCTCTTTTAAGACACCCGCCGCGAAAACAAAACTGATATATGATTATAAATTATCTACTTTTTTGAAAGTGTTGTAGCTGTGTAAGTTTGATAACTATGTGTGCTTTCAATACTTAACCCATTAATTAAACAATCGATGTAATGTTTTTGCAGACAAAATGATATTATTTTGGGACTTATCTTCTGGCACGACAACATAATGTTCAGGAATGATAGACAGAGTTTCTGCAACATCTAGATCTAATACATGTATATATGTTATAATAAATACCGTTGCATTTTTGAGTGAAAGAATTGATATACAAAAACATGACGCAGTACAATATGGTTAAAACAAAATAATTCCTTCCTACCAATATCCGTGATCCATTTGGAAATACAGTTTATCGGCAAATAATTGGCGTTCTCATGGGCACGAACTGTGCTCTTCTTATTGCAAAAAGCTATTTATCAAAATTTGTGGCGACAATTCAGAAAGACTTCACAAAAAAGTATTTAGTTTATGAATTTCTAATCGTGAATTTTTCTTATCGTAATGGGACATGTATATCATCTTCTTTGGTGTTTACCTATCACAACTGTGACAATTTTTTGTGTATGCACGAATGTTTTAACTTCAATGATCTATCTTCTTTCTTTCTTTCAAATCTTTATAACAAGTTAATTGCACGGTGTGCTTTAAACATTCACCACTCGAGCAGTTATTTACCTTTGGAGTATGGTTGCAGTTAGAGAGGTTTAGTCAGACAAAGGTTATCCAATCCAACATTATTTTAAAAGATAAACTATAAGACATATAGATTTAAAAATGGTCCATCGAAACTTATTGTTCCATTTTGAAATTTATTCAAATGGTGTTAGATTTGATATTTATGTAAAAGATATTAATAAAATAAAAAATATACTTGGAAACTTGCTTTAACTGGGGCCAATATTGACAACCTTAGTGCTTCTTAAGATATATTAGTTTGGCATTGCACTGTATTTTTGCTATTGAATTATGGCAATGCATAGATGCTCTTTATTTGACTACATTGTACTTTTAGTCTTGACAGGCTTGGTTACTTTGTCTTCAACAATAGCCCGCTGAATTTGTTCACAAGGGCAGGAACTGAAAGTGCTTGCCCTTGGAAAGTACCTACTCTTTTTTATTTCACTTTTATTTTGTTCGGATGCTTTTCGGTGTAAATATATGATTTCTGGTAAGAGAATACAGTGTACTTTCATTTTTTATATTTTTGCTTTTATTTTCACTTTATATGAAATATTATATTATATTGCTCAAAACGGTTAGAATAACAAAAATGAAACAGTAATCAATTAAACAATATATTTTTACTGACCATTTTACATGAAGTGAACAAGAAACAGGTTAAATACAGGTGAAGGTTTCATCTTTCCAAATTTAGTAAAGCCAATTTTAGTTTTGTTGTTCATAGATTCCGGGCCAATTGGACCTTTATTATCCAAAACTTCATAAACATAAAAGAAAAATGACTTACGTCAGTGGTGCTTCTGTCTGTGGTTTTATACGACTGTATTTTGATTTGTTAATACGACTGTATTTTGATTTGTTCTTAATTTGTCTATGAACAGTCTCTGATTCAAGTGTTGCCGTTTTTGTCTTTCCTTTAGTTTAATTCGTATCTGAAATTGCGGAAGAAGGATGCATTTTAAAAAAAGTCTAGTTTGCTTGAACATAAAATGTATATAGAAGGATTTCTATTACAGACAGACGTCCGAAAGACGTCAGCAGTACATGTTAGGCCAAATGTAATATTCAAGGTTCCGAAACCCGGGTCTGACGATGCTTAAGTTGACATTCATAATCAAATGCTGACTTAAAGCCATATTAACACAATCATTTAAAACAAGTAACAATAAGACGAAGTTATTTTATTCCATACCAAACGACATTCCCCGTGCTTGAGTTGTACGCTCTTATTTATTTTCGGGAACTTGATATTATTTTAGAAAAATAAAGTTTGCATCTTTCCAACAATGTAATTTTTTTTAAAATGTCCCATTGTTATCCATATATTTGGCTTATCGACGTTCATTACGGCATAATCTGTACACATCAATGTAACTAGAAATACATGATGCTCGACTGGTCTTCCTATTTTTTACCCTAGCAGGTCTGATAAATAATAATCCAGAAAAGCGCTTTACACGCAGTTTGGTTTGGCTTTTGAATCACTTTTTTTTATTTTTAACGTAGGTGAAATGTGGATCGTGTCTCTCTGTCATACATTCCATTTCTTTCTTTTAAATAGACTAAAAAGCCTTTGCAGGATTTGCAGAATTTGACATATCTCTGATATGATTCCGTCTTAAATGCTTATTGGATTACGCTTAAAGTAACATGTTAGAAAAGCCAAATAATCTAACCTTGTCTTTAGAAAGGGATTCTCAGTTAACATTTACCTTATTGATTGGGATAATTTGGATATATCATTTTGACTAAGATTCGGTTTAATCATTCAGTAAAAGTTTTAATTGTTAAAATTATTTTGAGAAAGCGATATGACTATATATATATATATATATATGTAACTAGACATTCATAAAGTTCGACTTGTCTTCCTATTTTTTGCCCCCAGCGCGTCTGAAAAAAGTAAATCTAGAAAAACGCTTTGTTGAATTTTGCTTTTGCATAATTGGTATAAAGTAAACCTGTGTAAGATGGGGACTGTGTCTGTCTGGCATATATTCTATAGTCTTTATCTAAATATAGAAACAACTTGAATATAACTTTGGGTCAAATCAATATTTATTAGGACTGAAAATCAACCTCTATTCCAAATTATACGCAGGTGTATACTTCTTTGTGTTATATGAAGTAATGTTTGTGTTCGTGTCATTTTGTTAGTCATAGTCTTGTCTGTCTGGGAATTCTGTTTGTCCCTTTGGTATTTTCGAAATTCATTTTACCGTCGGCTTTAATACAAATAAAACGATTACTTATTAGATTTAGGACAATGGGATTTTAAATTTCTATACTGAACATGTAAAGGTGCCAATATTCCTGCTGTTTTATGTACAAGTTGATCACTTTCTATTGAGTCTCTTCCCAGTATCATAATTTTTTAAACAAATTGACACTGCATCAAAGAATTATTTATACAGAGCTACAATCCTCCGTCCCCAAATTTTGCTTTTGTTCTTAAAGTGGGTTAACTTGTATATGTATGTTTTATAAAACCAAATAACGATTTTCTTATAAAGTAAAGTAAAATAGAAAACTTCTGTATCTGTCTGTGGTGGAATATTTGAGCTTTTTTTTATAAATCCTTCAGGGATGTCTTTATTGTCAAATAATTGAATATTGTCTTATTTTAAATTCATCAAATATTACCACACTGATACAGATAATTTCTTCAGATGTTTTAATGAAGTTGTTAATTTTATTAATTTAATATCTCACTCACCATACGGAAAAACTTATTGTTTCATTTAAATATGTTAAAGAGTCGACATCGTTTTCAGAACTCTAAAACGTATTTTAATTAGTCCTATAATCGACCACTATACATTGCTTCTTTACATAAATACATATTTTCCATGCATTTCAAGGTTTTATATCTTAAATATAAAAAAACAATATTCGTCTGCCTGGGAAATGTTGCGAGTTAAGAAAATGAAAACGGCAATATTTAATGTTATTTGAATATTACACACTTTTTTATTTCAGTTTTCTAACAGCACTTCTATACTTTGAGTTATATAAACGGCGATATTTCCGAACTTGTACGTACAAACAACATCAATAAGACGTATCAGCTGCATTTGCCAGAAGCCATATTGTCGATACTTAAACAGAAACACGGTTAGTCTAAAATATCGAAAATATGGTCCAAACCATTTTTTATTTGATTCGTTTTGAGTCTAAGGTTTCCAGTTATAGGAGGTAGCAGTGTCCTTACATCAGTTAAATCAAGCCACTACAGGAAACCCTGCTACTGTTTGGTCCATTACAAATAACAACTGAATCTAGTATCTCACAACAGCCTTCGAGTATTTCGGTGCAATAACCTTTACCTGTTATTCTCTTCTGTGCATAATACTTTAAACAGCATTGCCCACCTAGGAGGTCGTTAGTGCTATCTCGATTATCCCAATAAGAAATCTTACAACCACAGAAGCCTTCTCTGGTAAACCGCAACTACAAAATATGAATTCTCCACAGTATAGTGAGCAAAGGTTGGCACGATTGCGTGAAATTGCACCTCATCAATGATTGTGGTTTGTGAAGATACATTTTCATTTAAGTGTTAATAAAGGAGTAATGTTCCACTACAAATTGAAATATAAATTTTTATATTCTGTGGTTTACCTGAATAACGAATACGATTATGAATGAGGTAATGCAGCGCAAAAGATCGGATACTGGATGGTTTCATATTAGTATATTCGATTAAGAAAAAAATGAGAAAACATCTGATGATTGGAATTATTTGATTATTTATCTAAAAATCAATCGGTAAATAAAGGTCTCATTTTAATTGCATTAGACCCTTCAATAAATTACAATTGAACCTATTTAGATCACGGCCTATTCCTTCGGCTACATGTTGGTGGAAGGTTGGGTTGATCACCCACATAACTAGTTAAACCCCACCACATGTCTCATGTGCCTGTCCCAAGTCCAGAATTGTGGTCATAGGTTTGTCTTTGTGTTTATTGTTTTGTTACATGTACATTTTTGATAATATTCATGTAAGAATATATATAATATACGTTTCATATCTGCTTGGTAAGATGTGTCGCGGTCTTCTTGATATTAACACCATATCTTTCCTTAGCATAAGATAAATATAAAAAACAATAAGTAATTAACAATTATTTTGTTACAATCATTCTTGGGAAGGAGGTTTCGTGAACCGTATAAGGTTTTGACCTCAGAGTGAGGCGAACCTGAATATCAGAAAAGGGTTATTTTTCGGTTTTATAATTATGGTGGTATTCAATTCCACTTACTAATGTACGTTTCATGAGCCGAGTCTCTCGTGTTTTGGCTGTTCATTCTTGAAGCAATAATACAATCTGTAAAGGGAATTTAGAAAGAGATTTAACTATCTTACCGGCAACCAAATTGAGTGTTCAAAATATTACATGTGTTGTTGTTTGTCCTGTGCTCATGTGAAAATTATGGATTTTTGTTCCGACAATGTCTAAATTTTGCATTTCTGGTAGCGCTATAGTTATTTTAACTGACATTGTGTATTATTACATACCATTAGATAAAAAATCAATCAAAATAACTTTCATTTCATAAAATTCAAAAATTCTTTGAGCAAAAACAGATATAATGGAAAACGACAAAATTTTCATTTTTTCCAAATGAGTGGAGAAAAACTAGGTGCATTCATTAAAAAATCCGAAATATACAAAAGTTACCGGAAGTTTTTGTACATTACATTTTATGAGAATAATGAAGATTCCCTCAAAGGATTTTTCAAAAATTAGTAAAAAGTGAACGACTCAGCTCATGAAACGAATATTAAGTGGTTAGAATTCCACTCTGTTGTAATAAATTGCTGTTTTGGTTAACATTAAAGTTAAACGATATCTGACTTATAAAAGACCTATTCAAAGATAACACACTAAAACCGCAAGTAGAGAGAAGACAACTAGTAAATGACAGACATTTATCAAATATTGACAATTAAAATTATTCCATATTCTTTATTTAAATTATTATTATTACGCAGTTTTTCTCTTGTGCTGTATGGAGGTCGTATGGAGGTCGTACAAAGCATCCCCCTGCTTGAGTTGCATGCTCTTATTTATTTTCGAGTACTAGAATACATGTTGGAAAGATACAGTTTACATCATTTCCGAACATTGTAATTTGCAAAATTCCTTATTGCTATCTTTTTAATTGGCTTATCGGCGTTTATTATGTCATGAATTGTATATTTCATTTGGTCAACGAATATAACTAGAAATTGATAAAGTTTTACTGATCTTCTTATATTGGCCACTAGCGTGACTGGCGAAGGTTAGTCTACAAAAGCGCTTTATACGCAGTTAAATTTGGCTTTTGAATAGTATCTTAGGTAGATCGTGTCTTTCGGGCATATATTCCATATTCTTCATTTCAAATACGGTTACTTAATAAAAGGCAGACAACTCGTAAAGGGAAGACAATTAGTAAAATTAGACAAATATTAAAGGGTACACAACTTAAAAAGAGTGGACAATTATGAAAAGATAGACAACTATTAAAGGGTAGAAATAAGTAAAGGGTTGACTATTATTTAAGGGTACACAACGAGAGGTAAAAGTAGAAAAAAAATCCACAGAAACAAGGAAGTATTTGAAAAAAAATTTAACAAAAATACCAGAAAATTCGACGACCTAAATCAATCGACAAGAAAACTTAATTTATAAATTATGTCTTTGCGGAATGCAATCAGAAGGTCGTATGCGACGTCGTTATGCGTTCTTTGACGTCACCAAACAGATTTATACGACCTTCTGATAGCATTTATACCATGTTTGCAATGCATGACAAGTTTATTTGTTTATTTAAGAGACATATTCTAAAAAAAAAACGTCAAAACTATCAAGAACATTGCCGTGTCTGTCGACGTTTCCTCTTTTGCCTGACTCTTCGGGTTTCGTTCGATTCCTACATTAAAGAGCCCAAAAATTATGTAATATTTAATAAAATTTACTTATTTCTAAGGTAAAATTGGTTCCATTCAACATTTTCAAAGTAAAAAGATGTAGAAGAATATCATACCAATTGATGAAGAGCTGACAACTGTAGAACGTCTTTTCGAAACTATTATTGTAAGTTACAGTATGAAATTCGCATAAAAATACTTCTGTAACCTTGGTTAACTTGTATTAAGATTATCTTCATTTCCAGCAGATTTTTTCAAAATCAAATACAGGTCAAAATCACACATAATTGTAAATTCAAACTTTGTATATAATACATAAGAGTATATAAAATACAAGTTTACCAATGCTGGTATAAATATGGTGAATTTTAATATGTTATATGTAAATATCAGGGATTAACCTGTCATCAGTACCACGAGAACCAAAACAAAGGAAGTCCGAGATTCATACATAGTAAAAGAAGTACACAAATCCAAACAAATCGAAATAGTAAGCCAAATCCGACAGTAGGGACCACTACTAAGTGCAATACGTTTTACTGTTTTATAATTTTTAACAACTGTAGCAAATTTCTGTAAAAAAAAATGTTTGATCAATTTCATGTCAGACAGATCTGAATACTCGGCTGGTGAATAAATTTGGGAAGATCTGGTCCATCGACAGAGGCATCGACTAAGTGGTTTCAAGATACAAGTTTACCATTGTTGAATAAATATGAGAATTTTTATATGCTAAATGTACATCTCTCATCGGTAGCATTAAAACTAAAACATATATATAGGAAATCCACGAGTCAGACATAGTAGACGAAGTACTCAAATCCAAACAAATCGAAATAGGAGGCCAAATCCAACGGTTGAAACAACTACTACGTGCAATACGTTTCGAAGCCTTTCCGTATTTACAGTGTTTTAGAATTTCAACAAATGCAGTAAATTTCTGTAAAATTTACTATAAAGTTTTTGACTTGCATACATGTGGGATCGAGTGTGAAAACCGGTGTAGTATTAACACAACCTTAAATTATGTGCCTAAAATTGTTCAATACGTCCTTCAATCTCGCAGATGTAATTCAAAATGACGACTGGCATGAAATTTTCACCTGGATATTTTTGCAAAGTTAAACGTATTTATACACTTACTAATGAAGGTATCTAGTATATCTATACAATACAATAAAGGATTCAGTGTAAAATGTAAGTCCGAGAAAAAAGGCATTGTGCACTGCCAACACCTTTTCAATGGCAATTTTTCCCCTTAATGTCCACGGCTAACAATCTACTGAATGAAAATGTCGGCAAATAAAGAAGCACAGATGGGGTTTTAGGAAAACCTTGATACATCCTGTCGATATATTTTTTTTCGTCCAATGTTGTAAAGAAGAATTTTTGTCGAATTAATCATCCTGTCACATTTTCTCTTTTACTCCGCTGGTGGCACCCTTTAAACTCCAGTTTTCAGAACCAGAAAAATTCATAAAACTAAACAGAAAATGGAAAATGGGACATTTTTGCGTTAATATTTCTTTACCATAATTTTTTTGTGAGACTTGCCAATATTCCTGCTAAGTTGATAACACAACAGCTGTGTTATAAACATTTATTTTTTACATCAAAAGTAATGAAACCTAAAATCTGAACATTCTATTGCGTATGTTTGCTCTCTTAGACGTACTTTTGTTTGTCTGTTGTCGGATTATCAATAGCATTTTGTTTTTGTACTCATGGGTGTATAAAATGAGACAACATATAGGACTGGTTAAAAGTTTTATTACAATAAGAAATCCAATCCGACGTTCAATCAATTCCCTAAACTCTAATTTATTCACATTTACAAATATGTTATAGGATATCGAGTAGAGTAATGTGATGATCAGACGATAAAAACAGTCACAATATCCTTAGAGGAGATTAAAGGCCAGTTGTCTATCATATTTGTTAAATCCTTTTGTTCATATTTAACGCAAGAAAAATTTTAAATTCCAATAATTTATCAATAATAGATGCCTAAGTACTTTTGGTGACTTTTGAATTGATTACGACCTGTTCTGTCAACAATCATATCCGAATAATATTAAATGAATGTTTTGTCATCGGTTAAAAATGTGTCTACGTCCTTTTTTAATTTACGATACACAGATAAACATTAATTAACCAGAATTTTTTCATAAACCAAGTAGGGTTAGTGAGTTCATATATATGCGTTCATAACGTAATAAACAGCTTTTCATTTGGTCCGTGTTTATAAAGTTTGATTGAACTTCCTTTTTCGACCCACAACCTGTCTGATGAAGTAAAATTTCACGCATTGAAAATATTTGAAATATTTGTTATAAAAGTATGAAGATTGCAGATTGTTTCTTTCTGGCATACATTCCATATTCTTTCTTTTAAACACATGATTGTATAACTATCAACGTACAGCCAATTTTAATATAGGTCCCGTCTGCTTTATTTTCTTTAGAGTTGTTTTCGTCTTTGGACGGGTCTGGTAAGAACCCAGATTTGGACCCAAAACTACAAAAATTTCAAAATTATACCCATATTAAAACTGCATTTATTATAATTTATACAAAAGGTCAATGATAATATCCGTTTAAAATTTTGTGAATATAAAGATAATTTATATAATTTTTACCATTATTGAAATTCAATATGAGCAACAGCCTTCTTTATACCTCATCGTGTAGCAAAAACAAAACGAGGCAAAACTAGGTGCTTTAAGGGTCCCATTTTGTATTTCATTTCCGATTTTCTTTCCTATTACAGCGTCTTTAAGAAGAGGGTTAAGATTGAATAAAAGTTTATATGTGAGATGAGAATATCTTGACGTCATTAATTGTATTTTTCTTAAATCTAAATACTTCCAAATGCGTGAACATAAAAAGTATTCATGTGAATAAGGCAACAGGATAATATATTGTAGTTTAATAAGTCTTCTATTCGTGCAATCGTTGGGACACACTTACCTTAAAGAAAAACTTTCAGAAGATAAATATTTAATGCCCAATTTTGATAAAACCTGTTCGGGATCCCAAATGTATTTGTCTTTAAACATATGGTCGAATATAATTGTATTATATTAAGAACAAAGTAATAAACCGAAATTAATTTCCAAATATGTCTGAAAAAAATGTAAATATGAGCAAAACTGAAACATTTAAAAAATATCATTTGTGTTTACTATTTAACATGTGAAGTGTGCAAGTAAGAAGACTGTTTAAACTAAATAGACTAGATTGATAATTCACTTTTGTTACATTTTGGGCAAAATGGTGCATTTGGCATTCAAAATCATATTTGTAGTCAACAACTGAACTACAAATCATAACTATGTTCATGTGATCTTCACGTGAATTCACATGCTGTCACTCTAATCGAGCAAATAGTAATACGACTGTTACAGAGATTACGTGAAATTCATGTGAGTTCATCATTCACAGGAATTAATCATGAAATTTCGAGTTCAAAATACAAAATTAGCAATGTTAAATAAAATACTAAATGATCTTGTGAAGTAAATTTCTTTAAATATCACATGTAGTTTATAACAGTTGGAAGAAGTCACATAATCATATATTTCTTTTTGCAGTTACTAAAATGTGGAAAGTAAAGGAATATTACAAGACAAAAAGCAAAAAAGGAAAACACATACACATGGAGAATTGGAAATCAAATAAATTCCTGTCAACATACGTCCTACCGGTACTAATGTGGAAATGCCAGTATCCTGATATCAAGACGTAATATTTGCTTGACACATTGGCTTCTTTAACAAGATGGGGATATTTCTAATCAGAAGTAAGGATAACAGTTAAACGGAAAAATTGTGAGAAAAGAAAAAAACACATAAAGAAGAAATACTCAAAACACGAGCCAATCTATTCGATGACTGATTGTATATAGGAATAATAGCTTACGCAAACAAAGAAAGGCTTGATGATAAAACAAAAAAACACAACCAATATGATCAATCATGGTTGACTGAAAAACAACCGATTATAGCAATGATCAACGCATGAGTTAGCGTTCGCATTCAGAAACAAAGTGTGCTACGATTATGAAATATTAAAGTTTATCGAATAGCAAACATTCCAAGTACGAGATATTTTCGGCATTGAACCAAAGGGGTTAAATAACGGACTGTCCTTACTTTTGTGTGTGACAGGTGATGCTTTTCTGCTAGGGCAAGCATTGTGAGAGAAAATCCCTGAGAGGCACGACTTTTGAGAGATAATGCTTAGAAAAACTGAAAAAAATCAATTTGGTTTTTTTACCATATCGAATTAGTTTAATATTATCATGAAAACTTTTTTTTTTTACTTTTACTTTTTTACTCTTTTTATTATAAGGTTCTACATGACTGACGAAGTTCAATAATATTTGTTGCAACAGATATATGTAGTGGGTAACATTTTTACCAGAAGCGTATATGACCACTGATATTGAAGATATTGACTTTTTGGCGTTTATTCTTTTATCAAAAACTTACAGATCAGTTACCGTAATAAAACAAATCTTTTACAGCTGTAAGCAACATGGTCTCTTGTCACTTTTACAATTATTATATATATTTTTTTAAGTTTTATAATTAAAGCAAATCCCTGTTCTATTTTTTTTAAATGCTTGGAATACGCTTTGTTCACTTATTTTTGTATAAATTATAAAATATATTAACCGTATCAATATGGATCTGTAACAATTTAGGTTTAGTATTAATTCAGCAAGACTGTTTCAATGACAACAGAATATGTGAAAATGTTGACAAAAGCGTATAATTTTTACCCTCATATAAAATACTTCATTATCATAGAAACGGGTTTTTCAGCATGCCATCAAAGCCTGATTTTTGTTCTCTTCCAGGTATTAGTTTCTTTTCATTCAAATGTACGAATATCTTTATTATTATTATTTAGACATATTTCATAAAATCTATTTGTTCTCGTAATTTCTGTCACTTTTTCTGTAATATATTGCAGTCTCTCGGACATTTACCCAATATCTTTTCATTTTCATATTTTTCAAAAATGTTCTATCCAAACTCTCCTTAATACAGACAAACACATGTACATGTTAAACGACTACCTTCAATTTAAGGAGACATTTGTTAATCATATTTGAACAATGGCTGAATCTTTTTTATCCTTTCCACACCAGAGCGCGGGAGTTATTACCCGATCCAGTTCATTTTTGTCAAAACAATTCGAAACCAAAGTGGCAAACAAAAATTCTTTTTGTAGAGCAAGAGTTGCTCACCGTTCCGGAACATCTGAACTCACCCTGGTTTTTGTAGGGTTAGTGTTACTCCAGCTTTAGTTTTCAGTGCAGTGTTTTATTTTTGTCTTTCGTTTCATTTTGTTGACCATGGTCTTGTCTGTCTTCCGCCTTAACGATTTCTGTCTTCCCCTTTGGTATCTTCAAATTTCTTTTAATCAGAGGATAGACATGACCATTTTGCCATCAGAAAACGGATAGAAAGAATTCTCGTCGAAACAACATGTTTCTTAGGTTGACTAAAATAACGAACCCTTTCTATTCTTATATGACAAGAACTTTGTTACCTCATATTGTAATAAAGGCCTTATTCGAAATATTATTTTTTTAAAAACGATTAAAACAGCGTATATTACACTACAAAATCTCTCAACATACAGCTCAATGTCAACATATGTAGGGTTTGAGACATACAGTGTAACATCAGAAACTGCTGCCTTTGCTTAAAAAACAGGATAATTTAATCAGACAGTAGCACTTAACAAACCTGACAAGTGAACCCAGCTTGCCTGTAGACGACAGCAAGTGTTATACAGCATATTACAAAATAAGAACAAGGAACCAGATGGATTGTCAGAAACCTTATATAAACTTCAGACAATCCAATATAAATGTGAACAAGACTAATTAAATACTACTCCAAAAATTCAGTCAGTCGCACTGCGAGCTTGTCATGTTCCTAAATTATATTTCTACACTACAAGGCAATCCAGGAGACAAATGACAACCACCAAGTTGCAATTTTATCAAATCTGAATATACGCCATTTGATGTTTATAATTTTAATAGGCTTTTCCAGAAGTATCTATGATTAAAAATGGAGTTCAATTCACATTTGTCATGATTTCATACTGCATATATGGTTGTAGTTCGAGTAAGAGAAAGTGAGAAATAATTCCAGGGTCACCGAAATAGGACAAGTCCATACTCATATTAAAACCAAAAACAAAATTAAGACAAAACTGAAACATAACTAAGAATAAAAGAAATATCCATGAAAGAACCTAATTGGTATTTTGTTTTATACTAAATGAACATGCAGGATATTGTTCCCGTCATTCACCGAAATGTCTGGAAAACTTGTCAGCTACTGTTTTAGATGAACTCGCTTTTGTCTCTAGCGGCATTGTAAGGCTTTCAACAATTGTTCAAATGCAAAATGGTACGAATATAGACATAGGACGTACTTCATGTTTTTAATCAACAACTGCTATATATGTTATTATCTTTGTTCCACTGAAGAAGAGAAATTAGAAGATACCAAAGGGGCAGACAGAATTCGTTAAGTCAGAAGACAAAATGAAACAAAATACAAACAGAACACACAAAACTACATTGAAAACTATATATCAAGCTTGAGTAACACGAACCCTACAAAACTCAGGGTGAGTTCAAGTGCTCCGGAAGAGTAAGCAACTACTGATACACTAGTGACACCGTCACCTTTAAGAGAACGAAAGACAACCAAAGGTCTAGACAAAAGAGGAAAGTCGACAGAAACGGCAATCTCGAGAACACGAACAAGACGGAATATGACATATACATATAAAACTAAAAACACAACACTTTTCAATGTCTGACAAAGTCAAGAAAAAAGACAAGCATTTTGTCAACCAAAGGACAATATCAAGATCTTTATAAAATAATTAAATCAATAATACAAATAAAAATAATAGACTACGAGTATTTTGCAAACACATGCATGCCGATTTGAAGGTGTAAGATATCTTCATAATTTTTGTCATGACAAAAACCAGAACTCCACATTTGTTAGGGGAATATATATTTGTTAAAAAAATGTTAACAAATGCTTCTAGGTCAGTTACAAGGCAAATTGAGTATTTTCTAAAAACTTTCAAGGGACAAGACTGCCTATGAAATTTCAACCGACCCCATTTTCAAATCAAACTGAGATATTTTCTATGCCAAGATTCAAAGCTTCTGTTTACAAATATTAAATAAATATGGTGAATTTTGATATACGTTATGTACATTTCAAGGCGGATGCTCTCTTCAGTAGCATTAGAACCAAAACATAGGAAGATAGTAAAAGAAGTACTCAAATCCAAACAATTCGAAATAGGAATCCAAATTCGACGGTTGGAAAAGCCGATCCGGTTATTTTTCAGTGCTTTAGAATTTAAACAAATGCACAACATTTCTTTAAAACATTTTTTGATTAATTTCATCTCAGACAAGTCGGACAACTAGGCTGGTTATTCTACATTTCAAGGAGTAATCTCTCATCAGTAGCATTTGAACCAAAACATTTGAAGTCCGAGATCAAACATAATGATAGAAATACTCAAATCAAACAAATCGAAAGAGGAAAACAAATCAAATAGTAAGTGCGATACATTTCGAAGCCTTTCCATATGAAATGTGTTAGTGCTAGTATGACAAAATTCTACTATGTCGAGGTGAACATATATCCCTTAACATAAATATTTGTATCCACAACCCATCCATTCATGTGGCCTAAGATGATGAATCAAACTAGCATTTACTGAGGTTTTGCATCATCATATAATTGAGCCCGCCAATTCAACAAAAAAGGGGTTAGTCAAATGCTAAAAAAATGAAAAAAAAACATTTATTTTTGCACTCCATGTGGAGCTCCAACGTCAATTGATCTTAATTTTGCAATGGGATCATCTGTTCTTACATGGATAATTATTCCGAGAATCATGACAATTAACAAAACGTTAAGCCAAGAAATCGAAATGAACATACACATGTAAAAGCCTCGTTATTCCCAAACGTACAGACAAACATCATGGGTTACCATAACAAATTTATGACATTACCATCAGGTCCTCTTACAAAGAATACCCACTGTATACAAGGATGAAACGGAACACATTAAATATCACCTTATTTTGTATGTTTTGACTAAATTTCAATGTGTAGTAAAAATATATGTATATCAAACTTGAATTAACATGTCTGGAATGTCTGAAATATTTCTTCTAATGGAAATATTGCGATATTTTGTTGAAAAGTCTTAATTCAGGTATTTTATTGGGAAACCTATCATATTTCAGATTGGCCACCTGCGCCAAAAAGAGCAAAGCCTACTACTTTTTAATTTTGAGGTAAACAATAACCCTAATAGAATACAAACAAAAAACTTTCTCCAAAGCTTTGACGTCCTACTTCGAATATCTTGTGTTCGAACAATAAAAAAGCACTATGACAGATAATTAGCATACCAATGGGCACAAACTGCGCTCCTCTCATTGCAGATTTTTTTATTGTTATGAATTATAGTCTACTGCAACAATTCAAAAAGACCTATCAAAACTTCATGTAGTGGACAAGTTTAATAATACTTTTGGATAGTGTTTAATATATTAATAATTCAGAGCTTCAAAAGATATTTATCCTTAAGAACTTACCTTATATAAACTAATATCAGTAATGATCAGGCTCCTTTTTAGAATTCGATTTAAAAATTGAATAGGGTTGTTTACGCACTAAAATTTCTAACAAAAGGGATGATTACTCTTTTCCTATAGTTAACTTTCCGTTTCTTGATTGGGACGTACCTTTTGTTCCTTCGTATGGGGTTAATATTTCACAACTAGTTCGGTTTGCCCGTGTTTGCACCTAAGTTTCTTGCTTTAGAAAATATTACAAAAATAAGTGTGCAGTTTTTTTAGAATTTTGGTACGACAATGAATATTACAGAGCTTGGCATCAACGACACATCTGGTAACCCAACCTATATCCCTACTACACTTTCTAAAGAAGTGTTCCTTGGTAGCCACAGGTCGGTTCTACCTTTGTCTAGTATTGACATAAAAAAACGAGTTGGACCTTGCTTCTTTATTTATTCTTGATACCAAAACTATTCCAAACCTCCATATAAAGAAAGATATATAGCGTTTCTTCCAGATAATCCACCAAGCTTTTTTCAAAATTATTTAGAACATTCAAAATGGAATTCAAAAGTACTCCACAGGCAGTGTCAATCAAATGTGGATATTTAAAAAGTCAAAAGATCTGCTTTAGTACCTCAAATCCGTTTCTTTAATGTTGTGTACAAGTATTCAAACGTTTGACTTTATACCACGATACCACATTCACAACTTAAAGACAACTTAAAAAATCAGTGTTTTGTTAAACAAATTTGAAATCCAAGAAATAAATATTTGGTTTTCGGTACAAGATATCTTACTTTGTGGAAAATACTAAGCTTGTTCTAATAAATACAGTGAAGGTAATATTCTTAAAATGCTGAAGTTTTCGATTGACAACATTTTTGTGGAATTTGGTGGAAGGGTTTTTTAACAGATTGTAGAAAGAAACGAAAGACAAACATCAGCACACTAAACACTGCACTGAAAACTTAAACACTGCACTAAACACTTAACTGAAAACTTGAACACTACACTTAAAACTTAAATAGTACACTAAACACTTCACTAAAAACTTAAACACTATACCGAAAACTTAAATACTACAGGAAACACTATATTGAAAACTTAAATACTACACGAAACACTACACTGTAACCTAAAACTTGAGCACCTCTAATAGCATGATATCTCAAACATTTTCCGAATATGAAAATGAAAAAAAATAAAAATTGATTTAAAAGGAAATATCTGGATTTGACATTACAGTATTATTTTTTGGGGTATAAGTACTTGTAACATAAGTGTGCAGTATAACGCATTTCAAAATATTAATAAAACATTTTTAACATGTATTTTGAAACGATTGGGTCGATGCAACTGCTGGTGGTCCCGAGATCTTCGAGAATATTTACATATTTATAGTCAGTTAACATCCAACGTAAGTTGTTTAAAAAATGAGGTCTCTATTAAAACTATAAACCCCTGAAATTACAGATGCACAGGATGCATTTCTTGTATTGTACGTAGTAGATGTCCATGCAACTGAAATTGTTTTCCTTTTTTCATTTTTTTAATTTGATTTGATATAAAAAGGAATTCGAAGATACCAAAGGGGCAGACAGAAATCGTTAAGGCGGAAGACAGACAAGACCATGGCCACCAATATGAAACGAAAGACAAACATAGAACACACAACACTACACTGAAAACTAAAGCTGGAGTAACACAAACCCTACAAAAA
>JARWCS010223831.1:0-13665 GCA_034783895.1 Geukensia demissa
TAGTAATTTGATATAACAAATTAGTAATTTGATATAACAAATTATAATAAAAAATTAGCATGTCCCTAACAAGCTTCAGTAGAATTTCGCCTGGGTTTAAGCGTTCTGATAAAAATGATTCATTGCAACTTTTATTTTGTAGGTTGAGCAGGAATTAAAACCTTCATATCTATAGAAAAACAAGTTCTGTAACTTTCATTTTCCCAGGACGTTTCGATTTTTGACCTTTGTCAATGATATATAGAATAGGACTTTTATTTGTCATGACCCATGCACAACATTGTTAAAAACATAAAAGAAAAAAGTTTGAATACATATAATAGGAAGAAATACAAAATTAACAATTTTGAATAAATATGGAAAATTTTGGATATGCTATATGTATATTTCATAGAGTAACCTGTCATCAGTAGCATTTGAACCGAAATATCCAAACATAGTAAAAAGAAGCACTCAAATCCAAATAAATCGAAATACATGTAGATAGCCAAATCCAAAGAAGTAATGCATTTATAAATGCTATCCAAATGTTACAGATAAAATTATGATCTTACGCCATGTACTTTAATCATTGTTATGTAAGATATGTTTTCCACCTATTTATGACGTTAGGCTTAACTTAGGTGTGTGATTTCTTCACGCCACAGGTTCCTACTGATAAAAAGACACCACAGTAGGTTAGAAATTCCGTTTATATACTGAAGTGTACTTAGATATCGTTGAATTTAAAGTGTGACTTAATTTGAATGACTATTTAAACAGATCTAGACCACAGAGAATTAATAAAAATTGATTATGTATCTTATCGAATGAAGTTGAGCAGAATTTTATTTTTAAGTATAGGCATTAAGTATCCGCATACTCAAAGGTTGACGAGAACAAAACAGTTATTTATATTCCACCCCAGAATATAATATAAAACATAAACACACACTGCTGTAAAACTTAAACCCTAAACTAAAAGCCCTGAATAGTAAATGCATAAGGGAACAACCATTTGATTTTTAAGGGGGGATCATTTTTTTCGTCCTGGTATTTTTTGTTATGACTTTCCTGACTTTTTTTATTCCAGTCTGTCCTGGATTATTTCATCAAATATGCCAATATGAAAAATAGATCAAAGAATATATTTAAATTTCGTATATAAATGACATTTACAAATAAGTATAGATAGTCGTAGATGTGTAATTTTATTTATACACAGTATGATTCGTTACTTTCATTAACAATCTAGTCCCCTACAACCGCGCACATCCTTGTCCCGGACACTATACACCACAGTTTTCCGGCAGCTTAATATAACGTGAACGGATGTTTTCTTTAATGTGGCTTTATACTTTTATATTCCAGGTGTTTCAACAAGTCTGCATCATCAGGGGTCATCCAAAAAATCTAGTCTTCGAGGTCGACCTGGGTAAAAACATAGGCTGATCAGTTCTTCCATTAGGGTGTCAAACTCATTCCTAAAAGATGTAGAGCGTCCGTTGGTCGACCACTACCTCACGGGAAGTGCCGACGAAGAATAGAGGCACTTGTTCTCCAAAAGGAGCGTCCTGGTTGCGGGGGATTATAAATTCATACCCCGTCTGAAGGTGGACGTAATAAAGTGCGTTTACCCCATCAAACCTTTTTCATCATTCTTGCTCATGTTTTTTTATACTTTTAATTTGCTGTGCAACTATTTTCAACTTGGGTTTGGCCACGTAAATTCGTTTGACAACTCCATCAAATATTGGTTGAGAGTTGGAAGAGTTGTCAAACATGTTGGATACGGTGTTTACAAGATCAACCCTGAGTTGGAAACAAGTTCACGGGTAAAGTTTGAAGAAAGTTCGATGAAAAAAAATGGATCGCGAAAACCCACCTTTAAAGACGTTTAAGAAAATTTGTAACAGCTCGTTTTAAATGGTCAGTATAGGTTGCAAGTTGCAAGGCGAAAATTTTCAACCCTACTCAACACACATCTTCAAATGGCAATCAAAATTTCCCACCCTTAATGTACCCGCTTTACAGTCTAGATATTGATTTATTGTTTATTAGTGCGTTTCTGTCATGAATATGGCTGAAATATTTACAGCTGGCCGTTGAACAGAAATCAATTGATAAAATTTATTATTTAATCTGCGATATTGCTGTGTCTACAGTAAGAAATGGTAGAATTTTCAATAAAGGTTTGACTGCATTATTCATTTATATTAAGTTTGATCCGATGTTTTCTCATTTGAAATCCTATTTTGCCAACACAATGACAGTACATGTATTTTGTAATGTACGTTTCATGAACTCAGTCTCTGATTTTTTAACCAATTTTGAAAAAATCCCTTGGAGGAATTTGTACAAATGATATACAATGCAATATAAAAAAGTTCCAGTAACTTTTGCATACTTAGAATTTATATTTATACATGTTCTTTGTTTTTTTTTCACTCATTTGGAAAATTTGAAAATTTTGTCGTTTTCCATTATTACTATTTTTATTTCGATAGGTCTTATATCTATTGGCATGTATTTATTCGTATTATCAGTAAAAATAAGCTTAAAATGCAAAAACTTAGACATTGTCGGTACTTAATTTTTCACCAAAATCAACAATTTTCACATGAGCACAGGACAAACCCGGCACCTGGAATATTTTTAACACCCAATTCTTTTTAAATTCCCGTTTCAAATTTTATGATTGCATTAAAACAGAATCACCAAAAACGTGAGAGACTCAGGTCATGGAACGAAGATTAAAGAATACCAATGGGATTATATTTTTAATTCTTTTTGTAATGCATTAGTTTTTTTACTATAACAGCTAAATGTAGATCTCTTGTACTTTTTGTATTTCTTGTAACTTCTCTATATTAAAAATGAGTTTTAAATTCATCAAGGTTCATTGTTGTTGTTTTTGATATGTCTTATCATTTTATCTTTGATAAATCCTATTTCTAGACCACCGTGTGTAAAACATGGTTTTGAAATGTGATTGTAAATTTAAGTTAGTTTTGGTGGGTATTCGCTATACGGAATACTTAAGTGAATTCTTCTTTAGTCCCTGAAAACGTTATGAGTACGTCGTATCGATATTATCCAAAAAAAAGTATTTCATTTTTTCATATCAAAGGTGTCTGAGAATTCAATGATAACATAAAAGGCTTTAATATCGCAAAGGACAAGAGTCGTTAAACTTCATTTTTTGCCCAAGAATTTTGCTAAAAATAAAAGTGGCTGATACATACAATAATATTGAAATTGGTCTATATAATATCAACAGTTTTTTAGTTTAGCTGGTTCTACAACGATCATAAAGCACAGAGAAATTACCATAAATGTGAAAATATTATGAAATTACTTAATTTGATACAATATAGTTGAACGCATTTTGTCGATTTTGATATAGATCGCACAAAATCATGAGAACCATCTATTAAGTAAAAATTCCAATTAAAACATCTTCGTGTTGTTGTTGTGCGCTCATATCTTTTCTCAAAAAGGGTACTTTACAAAAAATAGTCAAATGCATGTGCGCTGTTGTTTTGTCGAAATGGTAACAAATATATGAGATGAATTATTAACTGACGGTTATAAAACAGCATTTTCAGCAAAAAAATATTGTTACGTTTTAACTTCTAAAATTTGTGCCAAGTATGCGCATGGTGCTTTCCCTGCCTTCTCCTTTCTTGACAACATTTGGAACCCATACTAGATCCCTATTTTCTGCTTGTCATCTTTATTGTTAAATGTAAAGAAGTTATCACAAATTTTACGAGTAAAACCATTGACTTCTTGTTGGTATCTTTGATTCCAAGTTTTACTGCATTTACTAATTCGTCAAATTCTTTATTTGTGTTCATATTACATATTTCATAGGTCACAAAAAAAAAAAAAACAGTCTCTGCTTTTTTATTTTTTTCGCATCAATATTTATATATAAAACATTTTACAAACCGACAGTGTTCAAAGGATTTATTTTAATAAGGTGAAACGACCAGACAATTAATGAACAATAGCAATGAACACATTCTGACAGAAATTCTGGATGAATTCAAACCCGTTCAGTACAGAGAGGAGACAAGTTACTAGAAATACAAAAGTTAATGAATTATGGATTTATAATCACAACGAATAATAAGTGTTTCTCAATATAACAGTAAGATCTAGTAAAGGTATGTTGACTGTTTCTTGCAGCAACAGTAGTTTTTCAAATGGTTAAACGTCTTCAATTACTTCTTATCAAATGACCACAGCGGTTCTCTAAATATAGGAAAATTGTAAACAAAAATTGTTTATTTAACTGTAATAAAGTTTTGATAGCGTTTTTAAACTTCAGATCATTTGGCAAATGTTGTTAAACAAGACAGAATTAGAACAACAATGGAGAGGGGTTGGTAGAAGAACTTCAAATCAATGCCAAGTTATATCAGCCCAAGATGAAAATAATTCTGTTTTCTATTTTCTCTAAAACAAGTAAAGCTTTAGAAGCATAAGCCTTATTTTCACCAACCTAGAATTAAATTATTATTTAAAACATGCACGTTTTAAAAACCACGTGGCTAGATATAATTTTGATATTGGAACAAGAATAGCAAGCTACCCTTACGAAACTCTCTCTTTTTGTATCAGATTTGAATGATACAGACAGTCCCTGTCCATCAGAGACGTTATACTGATTATCCAATTTTTCAATGTTCACTATGTTGAATCTTATCCGATTTTTAAAAAAAATTCATTAAAGTTAAATATCAAATTTTCCCAGCACTACCAATTCATTACTAAATTGACGATAAATTTCGTAATTTCGTTTTATTTCCAAGGTTGAAATGCCATGTGAATGGACACCTAATGGTAGCTCCGCTGTAACCTCTCTTATGCGAGTTTGCATTCAACCGCCCTAAATTTTAACTTCTAGATGTCAGTCATATATCAATGAGACTTGTCGATATCTGTAGTGTCATTAATTTAAAATTCAACACAGTATTATAATTTTGAGACAGCCTTTTTCATCATCTGTTTAGAGGGATGAAAACTTTAAGAGTAGAGCAGTTTGTAAAAGACGTGTATGAAGTCTGGTTCATACAATTTAAGTCTTCAAGGAATACATCGTCGAAACAGAAAGCACGGCTGGTAACTACATGTGTATATGCTGATGGTTTGTTGAGACTGGACACAAAATATGCTGCCAATACAAAACAATTAAACGCATTGAATATGTTCGCCAAAAATAATTTTCTGCTGCAATATGTCTGGTATAATGTAAGTTGCACACAGTGAATATTATAAATAGACTGCTGCCTTTAATCTGACAAAAGATTGATCGATTGTTGTCTAACGTCCAGTCTTTTATGCATCTTCAGGACGAGAACACGTTATCAAGCAAAAAATCACAAAGGGGGCTAGCTGGGGTAAGGCCGGAGAATTTAATATTCACAGGAAGCCAAATTGGGACTATTTGGGTAGGGGCGGGAAATTTAGCCTAAGCAACTAGTCACCTACGGACATCTCATTACAAAGTTGCAAAGCGATCTTTAACGTGCTGAGAGCGTGTCGTTTTCCCAACACGGGGCACAACGGTAATTTTCCCGTCCGAGACGGGTTGAGAATTAATACATCCTGCTCAACCAACGGACGCCCTATAGAAGGGGTTCTACCTCCTGGCGGAGAAACCGAGCAACCAATTTCTTAACCACGGCTACTCTCGGGGAAGTTCAGTATTTATACTTACCGCCCAACTAACGGACGCCCCTTTAGCAGGGGTTCTACCTGCAGGCGGAGAAACCGAACGGCTTATTTCTATACACCAAACGCCCTCGGGAGCTCTGAAAAACCTTTTTCAATTAAAATCTACAATGTCAATAACAACATTATCTTTCCTCTTATAAGTCTTACATGTATACACATTGTAATTACGAAGATGTTTTTAAGACAAAATATATTAATTGATGAATTTGTTCTTTGGTAATTACCGTGTATGTATCACAATGTCTGGGGAAAAATACCACCTTTGACGTATAGAAAAGATGAGATTTGGAACAATTCTCTGTGAGACATCTCATATCAAGTATAAATTACAAACATCTACAAGTTGCTTAAGGCTTCCATTAATGGGCAAATATCTACATCATAAGGCAAAAAGAAAAAAAACCAAATATGTGATGATATCCCAATGTAAAAAAAAAAATCGGCAAATGAGTTTATAATGTAAAACAAGTAACACTTAAATATAAAAAAAACGCGCTCGACTAGATCACTGGCTTGGGACCAACACATAAAATATTTGGCGGGATTAAAATGTTCGTAAGCTCAACCCTCCCCAAACTTGGGACAGTGGTGTGACAAAACGACAAAAAAAAAACTTTAAAAATCAAATGCATAAGATAATAACATATAAAACAACAGACAACAGGATGTTGTTAGGAGGTTAGTTGAATTGTCACAAACATGTTTATCCTCGCCACATACTTTATTTGCCCGTCTCAAACCTGGAACCTGTTATGTTTAAGTGTTACTTGTTTTAAATTGTTTACTTATTTGTCCGATAGTTGTTATATTTGAATATCATCACATTTTATTTTGGGGGCTTTTTATAGCTCGCCGTAAAGTGTGGACATCTGTCTATTATCGAATTTTTATGGCTGTCTCATAAACAATCTTTCTGTAACTAAAATACTTTTAAATTTAAATGTATACCAAACGAAATCTTTCGTCTGTCATAAAACCCCATAAAATGTAAATGTTAACATATTTTCGTTCCCGAGACAATTTGTTGACTGCACCCACGAAATAAGACAGATTATGTCGAAAAAACTTACAAAACATCCAAAGTGGGATATTTTATTTCAAGTTCAAATGAATTTTTAAATACAGCGTCAGCTGAAGCAAAACATAAGCATTTTAACAATTTATAATATGAATATAACACTGTGAAACTTTTGAGATAGTTTTACTTTTGTTGTGGGAAATTTCGTATAGTGTACTATACTTAAGAACCTTTCATTGCCAACATGGAATCGACAGAAACTATTTAAAAAGAAATCTTAGATCGTTTGCTTATTTCAATATTGATAGGCTGTTTCTATTTTGTTTTGATTTGTTTTGCTTGAAGATGTAGCTTCTTAAATCATAATATAAACTGATTATAAATAAGAACCGTATAATTTGTGGAAAATGGTTTATTTGGCTATTTTATAAGCTTACTTAAAAAGAGATTTTTATTAATGTTGTTTTAGACACGTTGTCATAATTTTAAGACGTATATAAACATCTTCTTTATTTCTACATCAAAGTGATCATACATTTATTTCAAACCGGTGTTGAGGTTCAGAGACTAACATCTGTGATATAAAGTTAATTTTAGCGATCCAAAACCTATATAAATATGTATGTAATAGACATCCGAGAAATCAATGTTATTATTTACTTTTTCGATTATATTGTTAAACTTTTTCATATGAATACCTTTGTTAATTATAGGCTTTCTATTTTAGATAATCTTATTTTATCTTACTGAAGCCACTAAAATAAATGCTTTATCATTTGCGGTATAGACGCTGCATGATTCATTTTCTCTTGGATTTGTAATTCTCTTATAGCACATAATTTCTATTTATGGCTTATTTATCCAATATTGTCATGAGTCAACCTGACAATTAAAGGATATGTCGTGACATCGGGTGGCGTAATGTATATAACATGCACATATATATTTAGAATAGTACACCGGGTTGACATATCCTTTAGAATAGTATAATATATATAGATTAATATGAAAATGCAAAAGGGGGTAAATGTCAGAGAGACTACATCCCAACCACAAAAAAACAGAGGTAATCAACAAGTCTAGAAGTCTCAATACTCCATTTAACAAGGGTGATATACCACTCCTTGTGAAAAGCTTTAAATCGCCCCAAAAATGTACACGTGAATATGTAAAATAATACTGCTCCTTCAATTGTTGTTATTTCAAGTTGTGTACTTGATTGCAATAATGTTCAGTGCTTCTGTACGTAGAAATGTTTTTAAAATATTCAACATATACTCCACTTTTTAAATTTGTAACAAACCAAAAGATAAAACGAAAACTAAAAGAGCAAAAGCTTGGAATCCACGAACTCCTTTACAAAACAGATGTGGGATCAGATGCTCCGGAAGGGTAAGCATCTCCTGTCTTGCGCGCAACACCCATCGTGGAATCCTTCAACTCTAATCCGGGTTAACAACAAGGAGAAGAGATCAACCTATTGTTGAATTACTGGTAACAGCCCATTACTAGTTGAGATAAACTAATACCATTTTGATCAACCAGTTTTCTTGTGTATTCTTGTTTTATTAATTTATGCGACAACAGCAATGCTCTCTTCAAAATAATTATTGTTATATGTTAAAATAGTCAAATATGCCAAGGTCTGATGTTGAAATGATTAAAAATATATAAGTTATGAATTATTTAAATACGTTAATAAACAGCATTTTCACTATTTGCATTTTTGTGTCACAAAATCTAAATAGACTTTGGCCACTTTTCCATGTATTTGGTTCCCTCGTATTTCCAAATTCTGAATTTAAAATTATTTTCGTAATGAAGCTTTTAAAATATTTTCTAATATCTACATGTAAATAAACAAAAAGAGTTTTCGTGCATGCCAAGAGTCTTGGAACCGAAAATTTTATGCTCACAAACCTTGCTGTAATGAGCTGTATTAGGTATTTTCTGTCATTTTTCTAATTATTTTGAATAAACACATTAATAACCAAAATAGTATAATGCTTAAACGATGAAAAATACAGGTGGAAACCTTCCATTGAAAAGTTAATTTGGTTGTGAATGTTCTTCAGGCCGAATATTTGGATAAAATAGCAAAAAAATTCGCAAATTGTGTGAAAACAGGCATTAAAGACAGAGTTTAATAAAAAAAACAATTTCTTCAATGGGTCTTGTTGAGCAAAGTTGATGAAAATTAAAAAAAAAGATAAATAAATACAACATACTAACTATTAACAAAAGTTGGGGTTTTTAGAAAATGCCTCTACTATTGAACGAAATACTGGGGAAAATGGCCATACCTCTGTTGGCCAAATATAGGAAAATGGCAGAGATGACGAGATTTATATATATTTATCTTAAATACACCGAAACAAAATAGATCTTAAGTTTTTAAGGGACAAAGTAACTAGCCAGTAATTCTACTAGAATAATAAAACCAGGCTTGAAATTCCATTTAGCATAAATCTAAGTAAAAAATGTGTAAATCTCTAGATTTAGATTTTACTAGGAGTTATCCCCTAGATCAAATTATTAGCTATAAGATTCCAATGGAATAATATACATAAATTGAAAAGTAGAGATATGGCAAGGAGATCGAGCAACATCTCAACAGACATATATTAAAAGAACAAATCTAGAGGACACCGAAAGGCCTTTACAAGGCTGAATTCGCTCTCAATGCGATGAGCTTTAATTTGCCCTGACTAAAAACTCAATGTTTGTGTTTAATAACAGGCGAAATACCCAAATGTTAATTAATTTAACAATGAATATGAAATTATGAAAATGGCACAAAAACAACCAAAAGGCCAAGAGTCCTGACTTAGGATATGCGGCGGTTTTGTTGGATTTAACCCCTCCTCTTACCTTGTGCTCAAAGGAAGAAATAAAATAAAAGTCCAGTGTAGAATACCCATGTGAGAGTTTGAAAGCGCATAGTCCAAAGAGACAAGACAAATTTGAAACCAACTAAAAACACACTGTAAAATCATACCAGAAAGCGACAATTTACTCAGAAATGTATTCAAACAATAATAATTATAGGGGCCTGGGTGCCCGAGTGGTCTAGGTAGTTGATTTAAACTTACCTGTACAGATCTCTGTTGCTTATCACCTATACGGCGTGAGATCGCACCTGGGTTTGTACCGTTGCGTTTAACACATATCGCATGTGAAAAGGTTTATTAGTTACCTGCCCAAGGTCGGTGGTTCACACCGGATACTCCGGCTTCCTCCACCAGTAAACTGACAGACGCGATAAGACTGAAATGTTGTTGAAAGAGGCGTTAACCCCCAAACAAACAAACAAACAAACAAACAAACAATAATAATAATGAAATTAAATACCAGTAAAAGAGGGGTACTTTTAGGTGAACGCTCGCGGTTTATTTCAAAGCTCTGTAAACTTTACCGAATGACAAAGATGGATAGAGGTAATCAAATAAAGAACGTCTTGCTGTACCGTCAAAAATCGTAATGATCAAACAAGATGGTATGTAACGCTAATTATTTATGAGAGTAGAAATGAGATTTTTATCAACGTAAGTGACAATGAACGCGAGTTGTAATGTTCTGACAACAATTACGAGTTAACAGTATTGTATTTGGAAATTTACCGGCATCAACTTCCGATTTAATGGTCCCAAACGTAGTTCACAGGTGAGGCATTAATGGCAACAGTAAACGGCGCCGCGGGTATTTGACACTTTATTAGTGATTTATAGTTATAAATCAAGTTTTTACAGGCAAAACTGTCCCCTGCTGAACCCCATATTCTTGATAATCTAAACTATGGGACTACTTTTGCATACCAGTTTCAGTTACAGTTGTCGCCATGTTGTGAACATCTTAATATTTCATTTTCAATTTCATTACTTCTCAATCATTGGACTGTTCATCCTCCCTAATAAACTTGTGAATTAAATCATCTAGTTTCAATTTGACATGCCTTCTGGCTTCGGAACTATCGAAAGTTGCGTCTAAAGTTCATCGAACTCTCAAACATTTGCTTGGTGGAGATGCAAGAAACCATAGTGAAAATTTTGTTTGTGGAGGTTTTAGAATTCTTATGACAGTAAGAAGTATTGCATTAATATAACTATGAATACACGTAAACGGTCTAACACTTATTATCCAGAGGATCCCCAGAACTGGAAAAAAGAGAAGTACATTGAGAAGTTAATTGAGATGGGTATAGTAGCACATTCAAATTGGAACGTTGACATAGTACGGCAGCTATATCTTGTCAATGCTAAGAACGTTGATAATTCCACCAGTTTCAGACAGGCCCGTAAACGTAGTAAACAACGTCTCAGACGGAGTTTCAAGCGCCCCCGGTACACAGAATGACCAAGATCGGTCTTCCCAGGGAGAATCTCAAAATGAGCAAAGGGACACATCACCGCGTAGGAATACAACAAATATTGTTGCTGAAAATGTAAACACGGAGGCCCTACTTAGGAAAACTACTACTGCACTAAAAGCTGCTACTGAAACCATTTCCACGATGTCAAATCTCATAAAAGCAGTGATACCAAACCAAGCACCATCACTTCCAACCACAACCGAAAGTCCAAACACGTATTGCCTTGCTTCAGCTTCTCAGGCCACATTTAACAACAGCAATTTACCCATCGCCAACAACGAACAAACGTACGCATCCAAAGGGACGGATTATGCTGAAGACTTTCCAGCAATGGACCACGTTTCACCATCGGTCAGGAAACAGATTCTCGAAGGTAAGGATTTAAATCCGGCTTGCCTCCTTACCTCAAGATATGACGTACCCCAAGCTCAAACGGTACATTCCCAGGGATTAACTGTGGAATTGTCGGGACATAAAGACACTAGATTAGACCATAGTTTAAAAATAGAAGAGTTTAATAAAGCATTTAGGAAGTACAGAAATGTTATGTGTCAGGTATATCCTCAGCGCAGGGCCGAATTGGAACAATACGAGGCGGATATAAACGAAATAGCCTCAGATTACGGGCCTCGTTTTTACGTGTACCGCAAGATGTTCTCGGCAAAAGCGGCGGCTGCTATAAGTGAACATAACATCGTGATTAATTGGGCTAAAGTAGATGAACGGTTACTTAACAAAGTAATGCATAATACACCTAGTAGATCGTGTGTTCATTGCGGCGAGTTCGACCATTTTTCTAGGTTTTGTGAACACGCCAAGCATTTAAAGGCTGATACCGATAAATGGCCCTCTACTTCAGCTGCTTACGATGCAGAGAGGAGTAATGACACACGCGGTCGGCCGGTTGTTAGATTGTTAGGTCAAGAACTATGCAACAATTTTAACTTCAATAGATGTTTTAACCGAAATTGCCGCAATTTACATGCATGTTTAAATTGTAAAAGCAAGAACCATGGGATTAAAACGTGTCAGTTAAAATCTCCCAAAGAATTTGCCAAAGTTCCAGACAACATACAGGATGGAAAAAGCAATACTGCTGCAAAAAGTGGATCAGCGAACTCTAAAGTTAACAAGAGTCAATGACTACCACCCGAGAATGAAAAAATAGAGTCTAATGTAAATAATTGTTTATCTTCCATCAATGTAAATAAATTAGAAGAAATGTTGATCAATCATCCGGACAGAGATTTTGTTAATTATCTGTTATGTGGCTTGCGCAATGGTTTTGATACGATTGTATCTGATACGGACTTGGTTACTTTGGAGTGTAAAAACTTATTATCAGCTACCCGGGAACCCGATACAGTGGATTTGCTTCTTGAACAAGAGGTGAACAGAGGCTACATTAAGGGGCCTTTCAAAAAACTACCTTTTTCTTCTTACCGTTTAAGTCCGATTGGTATCGCCGAGGGGAAATATTCTGGGAAAAAGAGACTCATTCTTGACTTATCATCTCCTCATGATAATGACAAACACCCTAGTATCAACAACTTAATAGACAAAGAAGAGTGCTCACTTAGTTGTGTCAAAATAGATGACGCTATACAGCTGCAGGCTATCAAAAATTTTGGCCGTTCTTCCGTTTTAAATAAGACCGACATTGTTGACGCTTTCAAACAGATTGGTATACGCCCAGATCAACATCATTTGTACTGTTTAAAGCGGAAAGGTCTGTATTATTACTATATGAGACTATGTTTTGGTTCGCGTAGCTCGCCACGCATTTTCGACACCCTATCGCGTGCTATTTGTTGGATAACACAAGAGATTTATAAGATTCCTGTTATTCTACATCTGTTAGATGACTTTTTGACAATAGATTCGCCAGAAACATGTGGCTATCGAACTATGGCATTAATTTCGATGATTTTTAATCAACCGAATATTCCTTTATCTAAAAAGAAAACTGTTGGTCCAACCTGTTGTCTTGAATATTTAGGTATTATATTGGACAGTGAAAATATGGAATCTAGACTACCCCTGGAAAAAGTTGACAGAATTATTTCATTTATTGAATCTTTCCTTCATAGGAAATCTATTAGGAAAAGAGAGCTTCTACGACTTTTGGGCCATTTTAACTTCACAGCCCGCATAATATTACCGGGTAGAACATTTGTAAGTTATCTTATTAAATTGTCAACAAAAGTGGATAAACTTCATTATTATGAAACACTTTCAAAAGAATGCCGTGAAGATTTATATATGTGAAATTTTCTTAAAACAATGGAACTGCGTATCTTTCTTTTATGATGATTATACAACTAATGCTACTGACATGCAGCTGTATACGGACGCAGCATCCAAAATCGGGTTCGGCGGCTACTTTAAAGGAAAGTGGTTTTGTGGTAAATGGGAAGAGGACCTTTTTTCCTTTCTAGACTCTAACATGTCTATGACACTAATGGAATTTTACACTATTGTAGCAGCAGCCTTTTTATGGGGTCATTTATGGGACAAAAACGTATTATATTTCATTGTGATAATGAGGCTATTG
>JARWCS010223941.1:0-13664 GCA_034783895.1 Geukensia demissa
TTTTAAAAAGTTCCTCTAACATTTTAAATAATAAATTTATTACATATCTATCCTCATTACTCAAAAGCCATAAAAATGTATTACAGTGTACATGTTTGATAGTATTGAGGTCGGAGCAGTATTATTTACTTATACACGTTTTTTTATTTTTTGCGATTTAGAGCTTTTCACAAGGAATGTTAAAAAGAATTCGAAGGTAAGAAAGGGGAAGACAAAATTCGTTAAATCAGAAGACCGACAAGACCGTGGCCAACCAAAAAGATTGATTGATTAATTGCAGCCATATTCAGGACGGGAAGAAGTTAACATACAATTAAGCAGTATGTAGACTTTTAGACTGCCACTGGAATAATTAGGAGCGGAAAATTAAGTCCTGTACCTGGGCGCCTACTGGCCACTAAAAAGGAGTTACAAGGGGTCTTTAACGTGCTTAGAACTTTGCATTTCCTAAACAAGGGGCGTCTTTAACGTCTCCCTCTGGATGGATTGTTAATTAATACATCCACCACAACCATGGACGTCCCTTTTAGAGGACTAATGCCTTAAGGATGGAGAAACCTACCGCATATTCTTTTCCCGGTACAACCTTTGCGAAGGGGAGTCAACAAACAAGAAACGAAAGACAACATGGTACACTACACTGAAAAATAAAGCTAGAGTAACAGGAACCGTACAAAATCTAGGATGAGTTAAGGTGCTCCGAAAGGGTAATCAACTCCTGCTCCACCAGAAGCACTCAATAAACAAAACCGGTGAATATGTGCAATCGATGTTAGTCAGAATATGCAAATGAAATGATTTGTTGTCACGACAGATATCTATTGCCATTTGTGAAATGGATATTTCGTACCGGTCAACCAAATCATAACGGCAACCGAAATATTTCAGGAGTAATGACTTTCCTTGGGAAATCCTTGGTTCAGAAGATTTCTTCTTAGCACCAACCCTATATGAATAAAATCCTAATATGGAGCACACGCTCCTGTTGAAACCACTAGATTTTTAAATTCCTTCTATTCTTGTGGTTGGAGTGCAGTCTCTCTGACATTCACCCAAAATCTAAACATTTTCAGAAAGATGAATATTTGCTTGATTGGTATATTGCTAAATCATTACATATAAAGTAATCACTAAGAAAAATACACTACAAATATAAGTAATGAACTGCAGCAACAAATTTTTGATCTGTTTTATCAATTGTCTGTTAAGTAGTTTTTTTCACCAAAAATCGGTACTCGATACTCGGACTTTTAAAACAGTTTTATACCTAGTTTCGAAGAAGTGGGTGATATCTTTTAGTTTAGACTTGGGCGTCCGTCCGTCATTTTGTTCGCATGAACCAAATATTTTCGGAATTTTCTCAGGATCTATTTCTAAGACATCTTGTTTTTCCTGCTTGGTATGCATTATTTTATATCCTGTTGTCTCAGAGCCTTAAAAATCAAATTAAAATGTTTTAATTGTTGCCAAATATGCAAGTCTTCATATTTTCTAATATTTATAATCATAAAATGAATGTGACCATTTTAAGCAAATACAAAAGATATACGCTTCATTTTGTTTTCAAGTCATAACAAACTTATCACAATCATTTGCCAATAACAAAAACCACCTTGTATAGTTTCACAATTAGTATTCCGTGGCCTTTTACAGCTTCCGTTATGGTATGGACCCTGGTTCATTGTTGAAGGCCATAATGGGACCTGTAGAAGTTTAAATTCTACTGTGATTTGTTGGGTGGCTGTCTCATGGACAATCATGCCACATCTCATATTTTTATATTGTACAAACACCTGGCCAAATTTTCATAATTCAGTTTGCAAACAGTTACATTAATCTCACTTTCGTTTCTCACCTATACATCACTTTTGATGGATTATGAAGAACAATACCTTGTTTGACAAACCATAACTGCACTTCAATTGAGTCTTACATGTAATAATGTTATTGAAGCACGTACCACTAAAATTTTACAATTTCCATCACTACCATGAATTCATTTGGGAATGTCAGGTCAATTAGGTTGGCAAAGATGATATATATTTTCTTTAAACCACATACAGCTAACAATTTTTTTAAATACCACATACCGACATCACCTTACACAAAACTTATGTGTACCCAACATGGGCTCCGTTACCACAATAGGAAATAAAATTTTAAAAAATAGAATAAGGCGTGATATGTTTAAAAAATGTAATGCCGATTAGTAGTGTCCCACCCCGAAAGAGACATCTAATTAAGGAGTTTAATATACCGGCATACTATACGGTCAAACTTGTGTTAAATTGAAGAAAAAGGTCTGTTTAGACATTTTATAGTTGTCGTAAGGACATCATCAGGTCACATTTCTGTTATTTGTATGAATTATGGTGTTACCCTCCTTTTTGGAAATTCACACTTCATTGTCTTTTAAATATACAATGTAGGTATAGATTTCTGCATTTTTATAAAATGTTGAGTGTACTGAACGTAACACATCTATTAATATTTGCCAACGAAGCTGACATTGGAAGATTAACTCACGGAAATACAGTAGGGGGTATAAGACCTTTAAACAATGGTCTTCCAAATTCAAAATATGGCAAATATGAACAAATGAATACCAAAATTTTTCAAAAATTTATTAAATGTAATCTATTCTCTCAATTGAAGTGCTTTTTTGGATGTTTTCTGCGTTATAAGTGCCAGGTAAGACATTTAAGATGTTTTTTCGATGCCAGATTTCAACAATGATACCGACCGTTCGCATCAGTTCATAAGAACGTGTCCAATTAATGCTGAACAAAAAAAATCGCTAATTTTAACCTCCAAATGATAATTTTGGAAAAGAAATCATATACCATTATAACTTCTAAAGTTGCTTGGTCTTGTATTTGACGAAATTTAAATTACCCGAAACACTTTTGTTTACATACAATAAAATATTTTTGACGTCTCATACTTTATATAGCTAGTAAGAATATGAAATTATATATAGGAGTTTTTCAGCCGCTTAGAAAAATAAATCAAGTCAGTAGTGTCAGTGTTCTCGAATTTTGGAATGAATCCTTAATTTTTAACAATGTCTGAAGCTACATGTACCATCTACAGTAGAGAAGAAACTGAAAAATGTAAGCGTTAAACTAGTGATAGACTGACAAAATTATTTGTATAATTAAATAATTGTGACCATCCAGTCAAAAATGCAGTGACTTGATGTATTGCGGTTTTGAGGATGACGATTAATATTGGTACCTTATATTGTTTTTAAAGAAAAAAAATCTTGCATTGAAAATATATACCGCATATGAAGGAAGTTAGGTTCGGCTCGAACACGACCATTGAAGTACATTGTCGGATATAGAAAGAATATACCGAATTTCTGTGACGTCCAAAACTCAGAAATTTGATTTTAAAGATAGAATTCCATCAAACTGTCAAATCTTAATCGATGTTAAGCTTGTTAAGATGTGAGAAATGATCGAAACCTTTTCTAATGCGAAAATTAACCAGGTTTCTTTTTGTACTAAAATATTAAAAAATGCACGATATATTTTGATCGAATTATGTGCATATCACACCAGGACGCTCTGATGTTTACAACAAACACCATATATTATATATAGACCATCTGTTTGATTGTAGATTGCCATTTTAAAATTGAGTTGTAATTTTTGTGAATTGGGGGTTGTGTCACAAAACATTAAAAATAAAAAAATGTGACCATGCTATATCTTTACGACAAGTTGCAAACGTTGCCTTAGAGGTTAAGCAACAAGTTAAAGTTAAATTTACCTGTATATTCGATCGGTACATCATTTATTGAAATGTTTCAATAAAGCCCACAACCCATTGGGACTTGTTAGTTACTTGAATATACGTACAGATAAAGGATATTTTTATAACGCTATTGTAAGATCTTGTCTTCTTTGGTATCAACATTGAATCTCTGATCAATTATCAACATCATAATTTATTACAGTCATTATTTTATGAAATTTTTGTCCTACTTCCTGTCGATACGCTTTAATTTTGGCACTTGCATAAGACCTTGTTTTTTTAGCTATTTATGATTACTTTATATCCAACTGAACGTGTTTTGATTGATGTCTTCCTGAAGAGAACCAGGTTTGTTATCAACTGTTTTTTTATTTTGAACTAGATGTAAGAAACAGCGGGTACGACATCTTGTTGTCGCCTGTTTTATTTGTTATTGTCTAAGTGATATGTATCGACTTCAAAAGTTAACTCTTATGCAGGTTGTTTTTGAAGTTTCGTTTTAATGTCGTTTTGGCACACCACTGTCCTAGGTTAGGGGGAGTTGAGTACTCGCAAACATGTTTAACCCTGCCACATACTTTCTGTGCCTGTCCCAAGAAGGGGACAACGTGGATGTCGTTGTTACTTTACACTGTTTACTTTTTGGACGATATTTGTTATGTATATTTGAATGTCATAACATTTTATATTTTGGGTCTATTACAGCCTACCTTAGGGTGAGGACATGTGTCCATTATTGAAGGCCTTGAGGCAACATGTAGAAGTTGAGATTTACAAGTTTTTGGGTGGCTGTATCATAGACAAACATACCACATCTCCCTTTTACTTATAAATCTAATTCATTTTGTAAGTTTTTGTTTCATTCGTGATTGCATCAATCTCCGCAATATCTGCAGAAACGACTTACAACACTATTTTCGAAGCACTGAAGTTCACCTTCTGCTTTTAACGGATTCTAATTGCTCAATCACACGTCGAATGTTGTTGTGATCTTTTGTTTATTCTTTGTCATGTTTTAGTTCGGTCTCGCTGTTGTCCATCATCCTATCTCTTGTTTTAACTTGGGTAACGTTGAGATTTTTTTACAAATGATTGCAGTGAAGGCATTTGTAAGCTAAAATATTTCAATGGAATTTCATATCTGCTGACTGCAAATAGATTAACTCATGCTCAATACTAAATCGCATGGGCTGACTTTTGTTCATTTGTGCTCAAAGTAATTGACATTTCTACCAATTTTGTTATATGAAAGAAAAACTTGAGATTATAGTAAAACATGTGAAGCACACTACATTGTATGGTTTGGTTGTATGGTTTTGCTTATATTGTGATGCGGTGCGATAAAGATTCACGGAGAATTTCTCCTTTAAACTCACCTGACTCAAATAGTCATGTGAGCTATTGTTATCACTTTGCGGCCTTATTATAAAATTTCCCTTCCCTGAAACTGCTTGGACAACTTGAACCATACTTAGTTCGAGTGACGGGTAATTCTCTATCAACACTGCGTGTAACCGACCAAGCCTCCGTTACCAAAAAAAGGAAAAAGGATAAGGGCGTGATACGTTAAAAAAATCTTATTCCCGTGGCGTGCCAGCGTTGTACAATCTTCTACGAGTCTGAATACACACGTACTTCCGCATTCTTAATACATTTTGCAACTTTTATATTGTATCAAATGTCACAGAGTTAGGATATTTAGAAAGATGATATTAGGCAATTCAAATTTTGGTTTCTAACATTTAGACTCCCACGTACTTGATCTCAATACTGAAAAGTCCTTTGTGTGCAATTATGATATATATCACGATGAATTATTACTAAGGAATGAGTTGACGTCTTTCTTGTTCCATATCCTTTTTAATAATTTCATGAAGAATTCTCCTTTATTACCGCATTCCCCCTACTAAGTGTCACTGCCGCTATAAGCGCCTCCTAACGTCAGTTTTGATTGAAATTATTAAGCAACCACGCAAACTCCCGTTATAGGTACGTTAAGCCCCATATTTGGCCCAAATTTTAGATTTGTAACATGTTAATAATTGATGTGAAAATGCTGTGTAATAACCGTTTTTTAATAATTCATTCCTTATTTATATATACTTTAAGTCATTTCGACAAAACTACAGGGTATATTTTGCTATTTCAACAGACATGTTACAAAAAAAACATTTTTGGAAATGTTTTGTTTAAAATAAATATGATCGCACCAAACAAAACGCGAAGATATGTTAACCAAACATTTGTACGTGATAGATCTTTAATTGTGCAAAGTTAAGTTGTGATGTTTTTGTGCGATCTATTTGAAATCGGCAAAATTTTATCAAATATTGTATCAAATTAACTATTTTTTTAGTATTTTCATATTTATTTGGTAAAAATAAGTGTGTCTTACTGACTCATAAAATAGGTCGTTCTCAGGATAATACTTCGACTCTTTCTTGTAAACAGGTGAAACATGAGCAGTTCGAACTTCACCATGCAGTGTCAATTGATTTCTGATATGTAATGCAGTGGACTTTTGCTAATTGTAATATTATTTAGTATTTGGGGACAGTGACAAGTATTTTTGAAATTGAAGTTTTATGCTTGGAATGAAGCTACCGGGTTATGAAAATCATGACAGACTGAACTTGATGATAAGTTCCACACTTTGTTCAGGTTCCGTAATAATTAAGTTTACTTTGTTCTTTAAGAGATGTAATACCCCTGTTGTCTGTTTTTCTAAATTGGAATATACCGACGAACAAAATTGTCCATATGGCAAGTTAGGAAACGCTGTCATTCATTTTTATGTGTAACTAATTCCTCTTTGTAACTCAGGAATGAATATCTGAGTTTTTCGTATTTGATGAGATTTCTAGATTTTTTTATCTTTTTAAAATCTGTCTCTTCTATTTCATCGATTTTTTCTAATGAAACCCAAGATATCTTTGGTTTGAAGCTAAACTTTCTGTGTGGTATGGCCCTTTACCAGTTGATTTAGAAATATCTTTAATTCTAGCAGTGTAAATTCCTCTGTTTTTCTTTTGGTTTCAGTGCAGTCTATCTGACATTTACCCATATCTTTTCATTTTCATAAATATTGTTATTTTCTGTATACATGGATTCATCTCCGTATTCTTTATCTATAATAAACTGAGGTGCTTTGCAAGAGCAGATTGACTGATACTTCCGCGGCAAATTGACATGAGAAAGTCACATAAATAAAATTTGTGTAAGTGTGCTGGACACATTCGGTTATGTGTTGGGCAAAGTAATCAGTGATCATTTGGAGCCTCTTTATACATGTTGGCCGGAATAATTAAAAAAACTCATCGAAATCAGAACAAAAAAAAGTTTTCCACATCATACATAATTGAATTTTTTGCCTTATTTGATTTTTTTATCTGAAAAAAACTACAAGAGATAGAGAACATCTACTAAGCGGTAGAGAAAAATCATCATCTCATGCAAAATTGCATTATTTTAACCGTTTACCCCATTTATATTTAACTGGCAAATGCTGATGTAACTTTTGTTGCAATTTTCTTAAGGAATCACTTCCCACTTGTGGCAGAAAGACCATATGTTTACAAAAGTGAAAAAAACTATGCGATCTTCCATCCATTTGACAGTAACACAATATTGTTAGAGACTGGCAATTATTCCATATCTTTCATTTTTAGACACGCGGTCCCTAATAAGGGGGACAGGAGAGTGGTAGAATACATGTTTGATAAAAATTTCAGACCTGGACAAATATTTGCTGAGAATCTGTCCAAATAATTTTTAAAAAATCATGGAGTGAACTTCTTTGATTATCCCTGATTAATCAGCGTTCCTCTTCAGCAAAAATAAAATTTATCTGTACAATCTTCTCGGATAAGACAAAATTATAATGTATATGTATATACTATCGCGTAATGGAGTCATTTCCTTTTTGGGTTTGATCATTTTAATTGTTAAACACGGAATTGCTTTATTATTGTTAAATAATTTTTGTCTTTAGAAATTTTAAAATTGAATTCTGACGATTGTTTTTTTAATAATATTTTATTTTGAACAAGAACTCAAAAATAATATGAAAGTTTTTCCCCGACGGTTTGATTTGAATGAAAATAAAAAACAATTCCGAAGAGTTTTTCCAAAAATTATGTCTCTGATCTCACTGACATTAGATTTTTAGTCCATATTGGATAAATACTGTTGTATTAAGTCAAAGATAGGAATTTTTGTCATGATCATAAGCGGCAATAAAAAATTACCAATTGTTATTATAAGTAATAAAACGATTAATTATAATCTGTGTGATTTAATACCTTAAGAAATTACCTAACATGTTATAAATCACACAATTTAATGGAATATTTGGGTGTATTTGGGTATATTTGGGTGTATTTAGGTAAAAAGACGTGCCCGATATTATGCACTTCTTATTTTTTAGCCAAAGTCTTGGGCCAAAAATGGAAATTAGAATTATTCATTTCGGACCATTCTAAACTACGGAAACAAAAAATAATTCGAACCGAAATTGAAACAATTCCAGTTTTTGCCGATTCTAATAAGCCTCCCACCCTGGGCTTAATACGAGACATACGGTAAGCGTGTGTTGACTAATTGGCAAGGTTGCAGTTAAGATCACAGGAATGTCTGTTTAAGCTGTTAATTGATTTATGATTTTCTTGAAATATATTTTCTTTTTGAAACAGGAGAAATTAAGTAGTCACTCTGGGTATAAACTTATTTTCTACTGTCTAATAATAACAAATGTTGAAATTTTACGATTTCCCCAAGTAAAGTTAAAATAATATGATTACTCTGACATTTGTTTGGAAAAAAAAATTATGTCTTTCCAATTTTATATAGACATTCCTTCAAAATATAGCCTGGGTTCTTCTGAATAGGCAGATAGATTTAATATATTTGATTTAATATCCGGAAAAAATCCTAAGTAATTTTCAATATAACAAACTTTATGTTTCAACTTTGGATATATGTCCAAATTCATCTAATATATTTTACAAAATGTAAGGTAAAATGTCCATGTCCCGGTCATCTGATGAATTCTTTAGATTGCACTATGAAATTTAAGTTCTACCAGTACTGTTATATAACAAACAGTTAGATTGATTGATGAATTGATTGTTGGTTGCTTAATGTCCAGTGCAAACATTTCATGCATGTTCAAGATGAAAACAAGTTCAATAATAATCAAATTTGTCGAACATGGTGGTGGGTTGGGACATAACAGGGCAACGGCTTTTGACTGCCACAGGAGAAAGGAAGGAATGAGTAGGGACGAAAAATTAAGCCTTTTGTAGCGGCATTAGCCATCTTTTTTCGAACCTTACGTGCATTGATCGTGGCATTATTCACAAATCGTCCACTATGGCCCACGACCAGGCTTTCCGTATTATGACCTGGCAGCCCCCCACGGAAGTGACCCCTCTTTCTGCCACATGGGATCGCGCTGGGTCAGCCCTGTTGGTCTAGGCTTGGAGACCACGCTGGTACCCAGTTAACAGTTAAAAATGATCGAGATAAGCCTCTATTTTTAATGCATTAACCACGGATATTAGAATCAATACCAAAAAAATATGTATATCATCTTGTTCCAGATTTTAGAAATAGAGGCTGTTTTGTCTCTTATATGGCCTTTTCAACGTGTAAAACAAATTTTTCGGATTATCATACTTCAAAAGGAAAAGAACCACTTTTACATTTTTTTCATTTCAGTTGTGGGATTATCAAATGTTTCTAGCGTGCCGATCAGTTTGTCTTTTGTTCCTATTTGCCGATTGATTGGTTGATGCTTAACATCTGTCGATCAATATTTCGTCCGAATTCAGGACGGAAGCAGGTTAACAAACAATAAATCAATATGTGGACTGTAAGCAGAGGTTCGGTAAGAGAGCGACTTTATTACTGCTACTGAAAAAAATTACGGAAATCTGCTTCACACTTAGATATAATCCTCGAAATTGACCAAGACGGACAGCTTTTCTTTAATATTTTCAACAAACGCGATGACTTCAACTTTCCTATTGTAAACTTTCCATAGTCATGTGATGGTATTCCTGCTTTCCCTGCCAACGGGGTTTATGTGCTGTTGTCGCTTCAATACTACCACAAGGATACGTTCCGTCCAATCAAGGTTGAAATCGTCTCTTCTTAGATTTTACGATCGCCATTATGTATTTGTTGCTCCATATAGAACCAGTATATCTCAACTAGTTGTGGACCTGTTACCGATAATTCAACAATAACAATAACAATCTCTTCTCGTATTGACGTTAACCTGGATTAGAGATATGGATTCCATGACAGGTGCAGCGGGCTGGACAAGGAATGCGTACCGTTTGGGATTATTTGGTCCATTTCCTGTTTTGTAAAGAATTTCGTGGATTCCAAGCCTTTGATCTTTTTGTTTTCGTTTTATTTCAGTATGTTTCGAATTTGTCATGTCTCTTCGGACTATTCAGTTTCGATCTCTCGCATAGGTTTTCTAAACTTGACTTTAACCATTCTAAATATAAAGCCGGTGTCTACAAATGCATGTAATCATAAAATAATAATAACTTTATTTGCAAATTACATCCATAAAGATCAAGCATACGACAGAAGAAAAATATAAAAAAAGAACATTTTCATGGAGATTCCGTGTGTTGCTTAACGTCATATTTCATGTATACATGTAATCTAATAAATCATAAATGGGGTGGGCTGCAGGTCTGGGACAGGGAATTTTCTAGCCATAGTAATTCAAATCGGGGCTGTTTGGGTAGCGATAAATTTCGCCTAAGCAACTGGCCACCAACGACCACACATTACCAGCTGGGGTTTTTGAACATGCCGAAAGCTCAGCACTCTCCCAACCGAGAACGGACTGTTTTACGTCACCTCCGAATGAAGCTGGTTGATAATTTATACATTCCCTCCAACCAACGGACGCCCATTTAGAAGGAGTTTTCCCCCTGGCGTAGAAACCGGGTCACATATTTCTTTACCCAGGTTACTCTGGAGTTGTCGGGTATTTATACAACCCACCCAGCCAAAGGACGCCCCTTTAGCGGGGTTTAACCTTCAGGAGGAAAAAAACCAAACGGGAGATCAAAATAAGGGGTTTAATGCTAAAAATACAGTAAAGCGATGAAGAAATAATGAAATAATCATACATCTTTGGTCTTTTATATCGGTTGTTCAAATATTTTAAAAGTATCACCAGTAGAGTTTAATGCCCTTCTTAGCCTGTTCCTAATTTACCTAGATACAGCGCAGTTGTGTTAAAACTTGATGGAACAGGGTGATGAAATTGGCGTTAATATATAATATCAGTCATTTTAAATATTTAAGCCGCGTCAGATAGAAATCAGCTTTTTGCATGCCAATATTTGTACATGCACATTTGATTCAAATGACCACTAATTCGTTCAAGTTATCCCATTCATCAATGGGCATTCTCAACAATACTATTATATCTAAATGTTTACTTTAGGAAACCAAGATATTGTGTAAACATACATAAGTACTTAATTTGGCCAAAAATATTAAATTTGAGTAATGTGTATTGTAAATTACATAAGGCCCTGTTTCTATCTGACGCAGGATCACCAAGCAGAGTGAAGCTACGATAAACTAACAATTATTTAACACTGTGTTCGATACTCTTCCAACAGGTGGGATATTTCCAACAATTTGATTTCAAGCACTGCTGAAGATTTGTCTATCAACAAAATGGCCATACAGTATATCAAATTGGTATTGGTATTCTGTGATACATTTATTACTACCACTTTGTATATGGCACTGCTGGTGGGCTTAAGTTACCGAGGACATACGCAGCCCAGTAGCTAGAATTTTTATCTTGGCATGACTCATTTCATAAATGTCTTTAATTGTTCCGTTCAAAATTGATACAAAATTATCATTAATTCTAAGGCTCTTCCTTCTGTTGCAGAGGTAACCATTGCCTTAGTTTTTAAAATGTTTTGGTTCTGATGCTTGTGCTTATAAAGGAGTAGGTTCAGGAAGGGCCAATTTTGGCCCTCTCTTAAAAACTAGTTTTTTTGTGATATTCTATTGAAATAAGCTTTATTTTGGTACAAAATGCAATTTTTATTCATTTTTTCTCAATTTTGACTATTTTTGGGCAAAAATGTAAAAAATAATAAAAAAAATCACGTATTTCTGGAAATTATCAATAAACAATAAAAACAACACCATATAATTCAAATGAACAACAAATAACATTTATTTGAATTGAATTGTTCATATTAATAAGGTTTTAAGTCATATTTTTAGCATATGAGAAATTTTTGGGGCTAAAAAGTGCATTTTTAATGAAAAATCACATATTTCCTGAAATAATCAATAGAAAACTAAAACCAACGCCATGTAATTCAAAAAACATAAAATAACATTTATTTCAAATAACTTGTTTATATTAATAAGGTTTTTAGTCATATTTTCAACATGAGAGTAATTTTGGGGGTCAAAAGGCATTTTTAACAAAAAATCCCATATTTCTTAAAATATATAAAATATAAAAAAGAAACAACGCCGTACTATTCAAACAAACAAAAAATAACATTCATTTCAATTAAATTGTTGATATAAGGCTTTTATTGATATTTTCATATTTTCAACATTTAAGTATTTTTTGCGGTAAAAAATGAATTTTTAACGAAAAATCACATATTTCTTGAAATACTCAATAAAAACTTATAAACATGCCGTGTGATTAAAACAAATGAGAAATTACATTAATTTTAATTATAGTGCTAATACAGATGGTAATTTTTAATCCTATTTGCAATATTTTATTAATTTTTTTGGGAAAACTATTTTTAGCGAAAAATTGCATATTTCTGGAAATAGTCAGTAAAAATAAAGGCAATACTGTTTTATTCAAATGGATTACAAATAACATTAATTTTATTTATATTCTTCATATCAATAATGTTTTTTATCATATTTCCAACAGTTAAGTATTTTTTTGGGTAAAAAATGCATTTTTGACGAAAATATTAAATAGTTCTTAAAATAATCAACAAAAACGAATATCAATGTCGTATAATTCAAATGAATGACATATTACATTTATTTCAATTAAAGTTTTTATATAAATAATAGTTTCAAGCATATTTGCAACATTTTAGCAATTTTGGGGGTAAAAAATAATTGTTAACGAAAAATCGATATACCTGGAAATCAATTAAAATTAAAAAAAAACACCGTATAATTCGAATGAATGACAAATATTATTTATTTTAGTTAAAATTTTCATACAAGTAATAGTTTTTAATCATATTTAATTATTTGAGTATTTTTTTGGGGGGTGGGGTTGGTAAATGAATTCATTAATGAAAAATCATTATAAAATATTTCTGGAAATGAACAATCTATAATGAAAACAAAGTCGAATACTTCAAATGAATGACAAATGACATTTTTCCATAATTTTTTTCATATAAATAATAGTTTTCTTTCATATTGTCAACATTTTTGGGAAAAAAATTCTTTTTTAAGAAAAATTACATATTTCGAGCAATAATCAATTAGAAATAAAAACAAAACCGTATAATTTAAAAGAAAAACAAAAAAGCACTTATTTTAGTTAGAGTTTCATATATATAATAACTTTCGATTATTATTCATTAATTTGAGAAATCCTTTTAGGGTAAAAATACATTTTTAAACTGAAAAATCACATGTTTCTTGAAATAATCAATTTAATATGAAAACGATGCCAAATAATTCAAATAAATGCCAAATAGCATTACTTCATTTATTTTTTATTTAAAAATGTTAACTTCTATATACTTTTTACTTCAACATAGATATTCTATCATAGATATGTTATTTCGGTTCGCCATCTATATCAGACACCTTCAATCTATTTATCAAAATTAGCATTTGTT
>JARWCS010224052.1:0-13661 GCA_034783895.1 Geukensia demissa
GGTATTCAAGTCTCTAAAAAACCGCAACAATTGTGGACTCACCAAAATATGCTGGGACTCACCATTTCAAAAAGTCATGAGTCCCAGGACTCACCATTGAAAAAGTCTAGTGAGAACCCTGACTCTTTATAATATAAAATATAAATTTTAACAGTAAATTCTACTTATTAAATGATAATTACATTGATTGGAACAAGTTTATAAAGGGACAAGTTTTTCTTGGAAGCAGTTAACCTGATCAGATAAGATGCTCTACGAAAACTTTAAAAAACGTGTCCAATATGCAAACTGCAACTGAGAATTATTTTAATAGGTTTCTTGGATGATTTCAATACACTGTAAATTGCTTACTTAAGGTTTCTTTTGAAAATGACTTTCCACCACTGGGACTCAACTATGATATCACATTCCATAGAAAGATTAATAGGCACAAGTAATAAAGGACAAATTTACTGTCATACAATAGATGTATATAGTGGTTTGTTTTAATTAATTTGTTGTTTCTTTTAACCATTGAAAGACAAACTATATTCAAAATTTCAAAATTATTTGAAAAAAATAGATTTTTTTGTTTTATTCATTATTGGTGTAAATTTGATAAAATTGGTAAAAAATGACTAAAGAAAATTCTGTTGAAAGGTAGTTTTACATGAAATATTTGGGATTTGAAATCTTGTCCCAGTATGCATTGCATTACGCTGTATTTGACTGTAACTCAATTTTTGACTTTTGTGTTATCAGTCCAGCAACAAAGATATGTAACTGATTTTAGGTACTAAATCCCATTTTCTTATTGATCTGAACAAAGTATTTGTCAATAGAAATTTTACTAGTATATCATGAACATAACATTAACTTATGTCAGTATCTATGTACACAATGTGCAGGTTTTATCTAACCAAAACATATAAAGGTCTGATTAGTTTTCTATTATTACATCATATAAATGTTTAATGTAGGATTACAATAGATACAGTGATGAATCAGTTATTTTTTTAATTAAATTTCTGATTGTAAAGATATGAAATAAACCTGTAATAAGTGTGATATATTTTTATTAGATTAAACAATGGATGAAGGTTGACCTTAAGTAATCAATGGATGACAAGGATGGCAGCTAATGATGTGCTGTACAATGAAAAAAGTATATTTTTCTTTCAACAAGAAGTGAAAAGGAAAGTACCAAAACGTTGCCGCAAAGCGCCAGAAGAATTACCAGAAAGTCTTAGGTTTGCACATCCAAATCCTAAAGTAGCAGCCTATTTGGCTAGTAAAAACAGGGAGGCACAAAAGCAGCAGGACCAAGATCCATTTGGCGATGGTCTGGGCAAACGTAGTCTACTGCCAACCATCAATCAAACAGTTACAAATATTAAAAATCGATTAGACAGTGCATTATCAAATGATGAAGACTCGCAAAAATATTTATTTGAAGACACTAAAAGTACATCTTACACAATTCTACAGCAGCTAGCTAGATATTTATACTCATATGAAGATATCGCTGAACATGTTCCAAAAAGTTTGGAATATCAGTTGATGTCAACATGGAGAGAATTGACAAATGATGTGATTTATGTACCACGAGAATGGCAGACCGTAGAAATAAAAGAGCAGTATTATAATTCACTGCGAGATACTCATAGTGATGAAGAAGAGGAAGAAGTTATTGGCGGTAGAACTTCTGCGTTAGATAGATCGTCAAGTCTGGGTAGAGCTAAAACTAAGAAGTTACAAAATCGACCAGTCATACCAGAAATAATAGAGGAAGATGGGAAAGGTGATAGCAAACTCAATATACCAAGACGTAGTGATAGTCGCATGTCCACCATGTCTGTGTCAAAGAGCAAGCTTGATGTAAGAACAGGAAGAATGTCACGAGATCATCGAGGGTCAAGTAAGTGTTTATTGTTAATCAGTGATCATTTACACCTCAATTTTTTTATTATCACTAAGACATAAAATTTAGATGTTCAGTTGCATATATATATATTTTTTTACCATTTTTGGTATTTATGCAATTCTGTGTTCTTGGACAAATAAAAAAAAGTCCTGTGAACTGAATTTAATTTGTGTACCTGTACTAATATTTGCATGATTTATTACATATACCTTTATTACTTGTACACATTTCACAATTTATTGATCATATCAGTCTATATAGTTGTAGCTTAGTTTTTATTCCAATTTTGATCCTTGTTATGAATATAGCATTTATAAATAGAAATCACATCGGCTTTATTCACTTTTGAGGTAATAGTAGACAATTATTCATGATTGTAAAAGTACTATTAGCAGCAAGGTTTGAAAGCAGAAAAAAATACTCTAATTATCTGAAAACATGGTTTCCTCCCTTAACAATTTTGGTCTTATATGAAGGTTTCACAAAATGAGTAGACGGAATGAAATTTTTAGCTCATCATCCATTAAAACACGGATGGGTGCACCTCACTTGTAACACATATGATGTCCAAGGTCAGTGTTTCCCTTTGGGTAGGCTGGCATCCTCCACCAAAAAGAATAAACCACATTGTCTTGAAAGTGTCCTCAACTTGCCTATCAGAAAAGTTTTTTAAATGAATGAATCATGTTTATACAATAAATTCATTGAATTGAATGTTAACTTTAAATCTGGATAAATACTTCAAGTGAAATTATAAACAAGACATCTGTCAACAGCCAAACAAAGGGGTAGGTGCAGTCAGGACCCTCTATGGCCTAAAAAAGAAAGTTTTTTGAATGCACACAAATTTGTTCTAAAACTTTTCTTAGGTGTGAAGTCAATCAATCAAATCTGGAGATTTGTCAAATATTAATGCAAGGTATTTAAGATTGTAATTGTAGAAAATGGCACAAATAGGACTTTTTGCAAAGAATGGCAAACTTGTGAAATTTTGACAGTATTTTTATACTAGAAAATGTAGAGTGCATGCAAGAACTACGTAAATATTTATGAGAGGTTCAATTCTTTTAAATGTATAAACTGGAAAATTATTTGGTTGGTTCTCCCTATATTTGGACCAAGAAACCATTTTAAGGAATTTGTCTAATTAAGCACTCAGGGTGCTTAAACACTTGAAAAAGCATGGGCATTTATTCATGTTAAAATTAGATTTCTATTAAATCCAGTTCAAAATATTTAATGTTTCCATAGTTTAAAATAACCCGCAAAAATTCTAGTTTCCCTCTCTTACATGAAATGTATCTCTATTTCAAATTTCCATTTTCTGAAAGAATTTTCAGTTTTTTGACCTTGTAAAGCTTTGTTTTAGCTTCAAGATTTCAACCCAAATTGATGTAAAGGGGCACCTAATACCAGGAATATGATATATTTGGCTTTTCAGTGACATTATAATTGTACCTATTATGATGTAATGGGTTCTGAAACTACCATTTTTTTGTCATGCAAACATGAAAAAAATTCCTGAAGTATAATCTCAAAAATATTTGAAAATTTTGGCCATTTCAGTCCCTTATTGCACCTTGTATAAATTTACTTTAGATGGAAACAAATTCCTATATTTCAACAAGACCACTTAGAAATAGCAAACACTTGAAAACTTTATATAATTTCCATTGGTCTGGTTGTAGAGATAAGACTTGATCACAATGTAAACTTAAATATTATATGTTTATAATGAATTTCTATTTGTCCTAACACTTCAAATATCCTAAACTACTTCTTAAAAGACATTTTAAGATTAACAGAAACTCAAATCAATAATTAAACCGTTATTGTAAATAGAAATTCCGGTTAATACCTTAATTGATATTCTTTTGTCAGCTTTTCCATCTATTGTATTTTTAAATAGAGTAATTTTAAAGGGAAATGATTTTTAATGCCATTGCCTTCCTTTTGGGATTGTTAATTGTTTAGGTCAATTGAAAATAATGGATTTGTTGCCAAATGCAGGTTAAATTTAAATGCAATTTTACTGCATATAGAAATGGTAAAGTGCAGTTAAGAATTTTATCTCTTAATGCAGGCATTAAATCACCAAGTCATTGAAAGTTAAATCCACTTCTAGAGCCCTTGGTTAAGTTGTTTATCTTACAAATTTTCAATTAGCAGTAACCAAGGTGGTCTGAAGACTTTCTATGTAATTGTTTCTAAAGGTGTTAAGTGTACCTGTTGTTATCATGTAACTGTTATAATACAATCAAACTCAAGGTTGAAGTTGTGCATTTACTTCAGTTTGAGTATCTGGAGACCAAGTACAGTACAGAATATACTGTCATACCAGTAAACATGGTGATAGTGACCTAGTACCACCCATTTATAAGTGACATTACTTTAAATTTTTTCTGATTGACCAATATTTTTACTTTCTTTCAGAGTTACAGTGAAAGTAGGGAACCTTTAATTGCAAAAGAAAGTAAAACGATTGTTTAAACAGAAACAAAATGCTAGCAATAAGACTTAGAAGTCCAGTGTAGAATACCCACACTAGAGACCAAAAGCACACAGTCCAAAGAGACAAGACAAATTCAAAACAAACCAAAAGATAAAATGTAAACAAAAGGAACAAAAGCTTCGAATCCACGAACTCCTTTACAAAACAGGAGTGGGATCAGGTGCTCTGATTTATCACAGTACTGTTTCCTCACAGTAACAAGTAAATAAGTTATTTCCCTTTTATAAGCGTCTTTTACCTGAAAAAAGTTGGATTTTTATTGGATAGATTATCTGGTTTAACTCAGTTTCTTTTGTTGTTTTATATTCTGAACAATTTCAGATTTTATAAATCTGGTATTACAAGATTCCTATCTGAACTGTTCTCAAGTCCTACTTGTTTTTGTGATAAGGTTTTAATTTGATGTTTGAATCAATACAAATAATAAATCAATACATGCCGTGTCAACAAGTTACTACCTTTTTTACGTGATTCCTTCTGCCACAAGTTTTACACTTTGTTGAGAATTAAATATTTGATATCCTGTTTGATTTAATGATTCAGGAGTCGAATATAATATTTGATTGATCTTGATTTTGTATGGTTAAAGAGATTTCTGTAAGCAATACACTTCAGACAGTCGGTCAATTGTTGAATGAACAAAGAATCAAAAATTGGATTTGAGCCCTGACAAACTTGATAGCATGTTACAATGAATGCACTTTAGTTACTAGTAATAGTATATATGTGAACTTGATTTTTATGGTAGTCATAAATTGGTTACTTTCTATACAATAAGGTTTAGTTTTGATATACATTTGCTAAGTCATTCACTTGTTTTTCTTTCTTCTGATATTGAAAGCGTTTCTATTTGAACTTAAATATATACATAAAAATTTAGACCTTCTCAAGCAAGTTGAATTTTTGTTGAAAATGGTGTAGAGATTTCTAGTCTTAGCTTATAGAATAGTTTTTTATACAGATCAAAATTATTTACCCACTTCAAATTTTTTTCAATTCAGAATTCTCCAGAAGTTATTATTTAGTCTGATTTTATTCAAAATTATATGTACACCAATAAAATGAAAAGTATATACAGTTTCTGTTGTTTTTTAAGGGAATCATGATGTTAAATACTTTTAAAAACTTTTCGATAAAGTACATGTACAAAATGTATTTAGAGGTCCAACATTTGTAATGTGTTTAAAAATCATGTTTTCTCTAAATTTATCGGTGAAAGGGTTCTATCATTTTAACAAATTTTAGATTAATTGCAAAAAAGCTATTAAAATCTGATCAGAAATTACATTTTGAAAATTTTCTGAAAAAAATTGTCATAAATATTGAGATATTGTGGAAAAAATTCTGAAAATTTTATCAGAAGTTTCTTCTGATTTAAAATTTTTTTTCATGTATATGTAGTTATATTTCATTTGACCCAAGATACACATTTTCAGAATTAATACTTGATAACATAAAAGGAACAATTATGAGCTGATGATTCACAAATCATAGACCTATTCTTTTTCACAGGATTTTCAAACATAATGAGTTCCCGTCAAGGCATTGGTAAACATAGAAAGGGTAATATTTGTTTCTCGCTGTGTTGGTTTCAGCAAAATTACACTGCTGCATGTGCATCTGCAAAACCTGCACTAAAAATCAAACATTAGAAGTCTATTGCATTTAGAGAACAAAACATGTTTAAATTACTTCTCATGTCTAGCACCTGTAATTTATATGTTTAAACTACTTCTGATGACTAGCACCTGTAAGTTATTTGTTAAGGTGTAAAGATCATTAAATTAGAACTGCATTGCTATTGTTACACTTGGCAATGGTGTACGTTGCACAGTTTGAGTGAATGTTTGAAGGTTTGGGTAAGATTAATGTAAAACATCAACTGTATTTACATTGTAAATCTATCTATCATCTTAATTTTTGACAGTTTTCAGAGGCTATATTAAAGATTCCATTCCTGAATTTAACCTACAATATCCTGAAATCAGAAATGTGTTTATTTACATAGGAGGCCTGGATTACCCATATTTCCTGTCCTTAATTTGGACTTTCTTGGCATGGACATCATGATAAAAGACTGAAAAGCTGACTTCTTTAATATCCTAGTCCTAAATATACTCTAGAAATTTCTGAAAGCCTTGCTAAAGTTGAAAAATAACACCTCAATATTGTTTAAAAAAGTAGAGTGTGATGAAAACCTTAAATAGCTATGAAATTGATAAAAGAATAATGTTAAACTTGTTTGGTTACCAAACTAGTAACTACAAGTAAAACAGTTTAATTTATACTATAGGGCGTTGTAGGTCAGGTGAGTGTTTATGAGCTCCTTGAAGCGTCTGTCTTATAATTTGAGAAACTTAATGTGGACATGTGTAATAATGAATGGAATGAAAATTCTAAAACCTGGTTTGATAAATAATTTTGCATGTTTTGAATTTTTTTATATTTATACTATATAGTAATTAGATCCTTAAATTGCATGGTTAGATTCTAGTGTGCTCTACATGTATGAGTTTATTTTATTTTCATGGATAATTTTCATATGGGTGAATCATTCATTGCAAAAACATCTTGTTTTGAGCTTTTACTAAAAATTCAGCTGAATTGATTTGTGCAAACAGATTGATGTTAACAAGATGCATCATTGAATGTTTTATTTAAAATGCTGCTATGAGTGGAAACTTACAATCCATGAAAGTAAAATTATCAAAGTATAATCTTATGTGTTGGAATTGTTCAATCCAATCATTCAAACTGTGGGTTTGGTTCTATATTCCTATACTGGATAAAGAACCAGTATACCAGAATTTAATAATATGGATGACCCAATTCCTACATGTCAACCCATAGCATGAAAATGAACATAGACTTTTATTGCTTTTTTATTAATTAATTAGATTTTCTTAACCCATTCACTTACAGTCGCTGGATTACGTTCACCCAATGTCAGAAAAGGATTACATGATGATGCTTTTTCCAATATTGCAGAAACACCATCTGACCCTAGATGTGAGTTACTAAAGTGTTTTAATCTGTTGATTTTTTAAATTTATTTTGAATTGTTGCTATGGTACAGGTAATGATTTGTTTCTACTACATTGATGTTACAATTTAGCTTAGTTTATTACTAACAATTAACTAACATTTAAAATTATACAAATATGTATTCTATGTTTTTATTTACACGTTATATTGAAAACCAGAATTAAATATAAAAATAGGAGATGTGGCATGATTGTTCATGAGACAGCCATCCACTAAATAACAGTCAAAATTCAACTTCTGCAGGTAAAGTAATTTGACAATGCTATATACAACACATTTATCTATTGTGATGAGAATAACCTGGCATTTCAAAACAGAAAACCAGCAAATTATTTCGTAAAGAAACAAGATAGACAAATGATATTTTGTTGACTTCATTGTTATTTAACAAAAATGAAAGTGTAGTTGATAATATTTATCTTAATATTTTTAGTGTGTTTCTCTGGCCTGATTTATGGCTCTAGATGAACAAATACATGTAGGTCTACCTACTTACATGTTGTGTTCAACTCAATTTTATCATCCATGTCTTAAGTTTAACAGAACATTCAAATGACAGGTATCCAAGAAATTAAAACACCATGAAACTTTTGCATTGTTTTAATGACCACTCAAGTGTCAAAACTCTGCAAAACTTGAATCAAATTGACCTCTTGTCTTTGAAGACCGCATTTTAAGGGCCTGAAGTATGGTCTCTAGACAGAAACCACTGCAGTATACTGAAAATATAAAACTTAATACATGTACATTCATTTATTTTCGCAAAATTTAATTCCCAACAATTATCAGAATTTGTAACAATTAAAGAAACATAATGTAAAAGTATAAGTATTTACAGATTCAAATTTTTGTGGACACAGATTTTCCTACCTGTTCATGGCTTTAAATTTTCGTGACAAAATCATGTCCATGAAAATAACGAAAAATTAAAACACTACAAATATCACTACTGTTCCAGTATGCATCTATTTATCTGATACAAGACAGAGAGATAATGAATATATTGTGAATATTTCAGGTTTTTATTACAATATGTAAAATATTAAATGTTTCTATTTACAGCAACAGCTGTGACGACAATTAGTTTTTCACTGAAAGACAAAAAAGGTTAGTTAATTAGATGACCAAGAACTTTTTACTTTTAAATATAGATTTAATTCCTTGAGTACAGCAAAATTTTAATGAATATATTTAAAATCCAAAAGGCAAAGTTCATATTTAGCTCACATGACCCAGTAATTTGAGCTATTTCCATCTATATGACTCTTTCTATCATCATCTGTCTACAAATACATTTAAATCTTCTCCTTTGAAAACTGAGCCAATTTGACAAAACTTGACAAAAATGAGACATTAAATGATCCTTTACAAAAGTTAGGGTTTTTTGCCAGTTTGATATTCAGTGTGGCTCTAAGGGGCAGGTTAAAAGGATTTTCTGTTTGATTAATCCTTTTGTGTTCCTCTACAAAAGTTTTTTGGTGCCCAACAGGTATTAAAGATGGACTTCGCTGCCTGACTTTATTTTGGACCCTATTGGAAATCTGTTCCAATGTCTTCAAATCTGAAACATCCAAGGCAATTAATATAATTTGTGTGACTGATCCTTTGATGGTCCTTGACAAAAGTTAATATTTTCTTGCCAATCAGCTATTCAAGATGGCCACCACAGCCAAATTGTAAATTTAGTGAAATATCTTCTCACCTGAAACTATTAAACTTGTTGAAATGATTTGTTGTATGAATGATCCATGGATAATTCTCTAAAATAATTGGGTTTTTCTTAACAATTGGGATTTCAAGATGACACCCACAGCCTGAATTGTGTAAACATTGGATCCTATGAGGACTTGGTCCTTGTAAACATATGTTTACATTTCTTTTCATCTTTAATTGCAAAGCCAACTGAAATGATTTGTTTTGCAAATGATACTTATATGGTCCTGTACAAAAGTTACATTTTTAATGCCAAACTAATATTCAAGATGGCCACCATGGTCTCATTTGGTTTAACATTGGACCCTATCTTTAAAAGAAAGAATAAGGAATATATGCCAGAAAGACACAATCCACATCTTTGTCAGGAGCCAAAAATAGGAATTTTATAAGGAGTTGGACCAAGTGCTGTTACTTTGGTGTCAATTTGTCATCCAAGCCACCAGCTTGGGTCGTACTTAAACATGAAGTTTCCTTATGACATGCTGTGTTTTCAGTTTAGTTCTGACCTGTTCCCCAAGATTGCTGCCACCCTGGACTTGGTTTAATAAAATACCATACATGAAATACAAAAGACTTCTTGAGAAACATTCCCATTCACTATTACCTTGTTTTAGGCATTGCAATCCAGCTTTTTGAGTTTATGTCTCTGACCTATATTCTATGAAAATATTTGATTATATCCTGTAAACGTGTTCTTTAACTTAAATTTAAATTAAACTAAAGTCAAAATCATTGTTTGGACCTTAAATTTTAACTTTTTGGGGGGGGAAAAGCAAATGATTAATATGAATCATTTCTAAAAAATATTCTTTTATTATAATGGTCTCACAATACAGTTCGACATTTTCCATTGAACTCAGTGTTAAAAAAGCAATGTTCAAGGACTGGGCCTGAACATATATAGGTACCGATGCACAAATGTTATACATCCTTGGAAAGGAAATAAACACATTTTTTTAAATCAGCTATAAAAATATATCCATGAGCGCTGACTTTTTTTCAGGAATTTTGTCTGACTGAAGTGTCATGAAAATCCTTGTTTACAGCATGTTAATAATTTGGTCAAAATATATAGAAAGTGATTGTCTTTAAGACAACTATCAAATACGTATAAATTTCAAACATCTACAGTTTGCCTTAATTAAGGTCTCCAATAATGTCCACACCATAAGACAAACTGTAAAAAGCCCAAAACACGAATGGTAAGTTTACTAATATAAGAACACAGAATCCCTAGCCCAATACACCTTTGCTATAAATTAAAAAAAACACATAATTATATTTAAATGTTGCCTGTACTGCCTTTTTCTCATGCATAACACCGTGCGAGAGCATTTTTTATGTTTTGAAGGAACTTTTGTGCCAACGTTTCATCCGTGTGAGAGCTTAAGTCATCTGTTTTCTAGAATTCTCAAGACATTTGTGTATGTCTGTATTCGTTCGGTTGAGTCGATTAAAAAGATACCTCATGAGCTTATTTGAAAACGGTTTTCCTTAAAAAAGCGAAAATAAACGTGTGGCTATAAAAGTGGAGATATAACATAATACTCTAGCAAATCTCAATTTAACACTGTTGAATTATTTATTTCCTAATATAAATGACAATGAAACTAAGGATTCTTGAAACAGTAAAATGGTCTCAGTAGACCCTTTAGGCACCTTTGGCTTAATGTCTCAATAAGTTCGACGTTTTCCACGTTAAAAGAGCAATGCTCAAGTATTTGCCTTGAATATATATTGGTATCATGTTTTGTCTGGGGCCATTCCACATTAACTTTATAGTAGGACCTGATGTTGAATGTACAGCCGAGATATTTTCCGTACCTTTGAAATCCCTTTAAACTACAAAAATTGGTAACATCAGAAGGGTTTCTTTTCTATTTTTACAAATACATGTGTACCTTCGTAATAAAAAGAGAAAGTAAACCAATGGTGTTCAAATCTACCGAAGATGACAAACTCGTTGTAGTGGATACATTCTCGTAAATAACTTATAAGCTGTGAATATGTTCCGTTGTTTGTATTTCGTTTTTGAACATTTTTGTCTGTCCTCTGATTTAACGATTTTCGCCTTAGTATCACAATTAATTTATTTACACTCCATGTCCTGGTGCAGCTGGAATTCCTTTTTAGTTGTGCATGTTGAAATCGCAAGGGAACAACGCACTCCTGCACAGGTGATGTAAAATTAATCTGGTGGCATCCTTTTCAGTTGTAGGGTTGATTAACTGTTATTTCCAAGAAGCATTTCAAGCTCGACAAGAAAGTCTAAACGATTTGTTAATGACCGTCCATTTCATCATTAAAGGAGGGTATTCAATATATGCAATCGATATATTTTCACAGACAAGAAAAAAGTCTGAACTTAATGGAAAAATGTTTCTTCATATTTAATCCGAAAATATTGTGGTGCTCCGTTTGTGCCTTTTTGCTTTTCGGATCATATTTTTTTTCTTCAGAAGGAATTAAATATCTGCTTTCTAAATACAAGGTGTTCGTTCTCTTATTTATTTTCACGATTTTGAGCAGTATGCACTATTTGACCGTTTTGTACCTACAATGCAATGTGTTGCCCTTGTAAACTTCTACATGTACTGAACAATACCAGTCGGCCATTCAAGCGTGTATGTTATAAGTATTAAATCTGAGCAATCTCTGTGAAATGCAATCTATCTCACCAGTGCAGCTAATCTGTAAAAAGATAATCAATATTAACATAATTTTTACATAAAAAAGTAGTAAAGCATACATATATTATACAAATTATGATATAATATACATAAAATTCATAAAAGGTCAAGGCCGGAAAAAATATTACAATCACTGAGTATTTAACTGAGACTTTAATAATTTATTAACAACCTTAGGATTACTTGTAAATTAAACCTTGTCATATTTATAAGAAAAACTAACACTTTTTAATCAAAATGTAAAAGTTTAAGATTTATTGCCCGATAAGACAATTGAAACTTCAGCATATTTTATATAAAATAATACCATATTATAGCAGTCAAAGATTTAATTTACAGTGAAAATTTGACAACTGTATAAAAGACCCTTTTTATAATTAATAATACTGCAATGCATACATTACAGACATTTTTTCTTCCCCAATTAGGACTTTTTAATGAAATTTAAAATTGATTAAAAGGAAGTTACAATAATTTGTCCTAAAATAGATCATTACCAACCTAGGTCTCATACTTTCTATGGGCTTCAATTAAAACAAATGAATTTTAAAAGTCGAGGATATTTGTACGGCATACGTGTTACGTCTTATCGGTAAATAACGATATTAAATATATGGGTAATTCTAAAAAAAAATAATAATACTAGTATGTTGTATTTTGATTGGATTGAAGAACATGTAATTCGATTTACTGGCAAATCTCATTATTAATTCCGCGAAGGGTGTTTTAAATATATACCCTTCAAAATACAAAATTACCAATGATAAATAAATATGGAAAATTTAGGTATGCTATATGTACATTTCAGTGAGTACAATCTCATCATTAGCATTAGAACCGAAACATAGGAAATCAAAGATTTAAATATAGCAAAAGAAGCACTCAAATCCATGCAAGCAAATCGAAATGGAAAGCCAAATCCGACGGCAGGGACAACTACTAAGTTCATTACTTTTCGAGGCCTTTCCGTATTTTCATTGTTTTAGAATTTTAGCAAATGATAAAACATTGCTTGATAAATTTCATATCAGACAAGTCTGACAACTAGGCTGGTGAATACCCTCGGGAAACAATGTTCGACCAGCAGAGGTATCGATCTAGTGGTTTCGAAATAAAAAATTTCCAATGTTAAATAAATATGGAAAATTTAGGTATGCTTCATGTACATTTCAAGGATTAAATATTTCTTCCAATGATTTAGTGAATTCAAAAAAGCGCAAAATACCTCGCTTAAATGAAAGATTCCTTTCCTAATTCAAGTTGAGCGAGTCTTTCGATATTTTGGCAAAAATTGCAATGGATACATGGTAGTCATAATAGAAGTGAAAATAGAAATAAAAAGGAATAAAGAGATCTGGATGAATATATCCTTCTTCAGGAATTGCCCTAAATGAAATTTTGATTTCCAATTCCATAGATGATGCTGGATAAGTACATGTAGTACATAGATAGAATCCGAAGATACCAAAGGAGCAGACAGCAACCGCTAAATAAGACATGATCAGGTCCAGCGAAACAGAAACAAAAGACAAGCATAGTAGGCACAACACTGTGTTGTGCTTTATGTATGTTGATAACTAAGTCGGTACAAACAGACAGAGTCTTATTCACTATTTACAAAAGAAAATAAATCTGAGGATATATACTCCGCATAGATAGTAAGACGTTCGTGAGTAAATGCCAATATTAACGAAAAAATATCCTTGATAAGTCTCCAAATTGAAACTGTTGTTTTCATTAACAAATGTCGTTATATCTGGGTCTGTTTTTTTTTTTTTTTTTTTTTTTTTTTTTT
>JARWCS010224163.1:0-13659 GCA_034783895.1 Geukensia demissa
CGCGCTGGGTCAGCTCTATGAGTAGAGCCCTTGAGACCGCTCCGTGGCCCAGCATTGCCAGAGGATGATGTTGTACCAGACTTGTTAACTAATTACCGATCTGACATTAATGATACTGCTGCGAAGCGCCATAGGATGACGTTTGACTCTATTGGAAATCTTTTCTTACAAGGATGCTAAATGCAACTAGAACTAAGATGCTGTCCAGATAGTTTTTTTTCCAAATTCAAAAATTTTGCCAATTTAATATAAAACTTAACCGTTTTTGTTCTGTGTTCTGATATGTTAAAACTATAAGAATCATCTTAGGATGACTTCGTTTGATTAGGCGTAAGATACAATTGTTTCCCCAGGTGTGCAATGCATAAACAGGCTTGCAGGAGCATCTGGTTGGTTGTTATGTTGCATATTACCGGGTTATTGTTTATACCGCATAAAAATTTATACTTTTATTCTTTGTTTCACAGAATGAGAGGTAGATGTGCTTTCTAGCTTATGAAAAAGATTATTTGTTTTTATTGCTTAAATTCGTGGGTCTTTAAAAAGAAATAAACCGTTCTCTTTGATGTCAAAATGCAAAACCTAGATCCTGTGTAGGAAATCGTAGCACGTATTTGCGATCTTCTATAGAAAGCCATAACGTCTTCTTCGAAAACCCTAATATTTGCAACTTCTTTTGACAAAATAATCTATGAAAGCACTTTGTAAGGTGATTTAATTTGTACCATTGGTATCATCTCGATATTTTATTTTAGTGTATCATATAGTATCGAAAGTTCGAAAAATAGAATGATAAGATAATGCAAACACCGTATAGCTTTATCTCTTCACAGAAATTGTACCATAGACAATGTACTTTTTTAGATCACCTGGCCAAAGGCCATGAGATCTTTTGTCATCTCTTGGCAAACACCATCCGTCTGTAAAGTTTTACATTTCACCTTCTGCTCTTAATTGCAAGACCAAACGGACCCAAAGTTTACAGGAAGCGTCAACGTAAGGTCCTTTACAACGTCTTCTTGTTTCGTCCTAATTAGACAAAAAACATGGCCGCTATGGACGACTTTGTTTCTGATTGGTATATTCATTTTAAAAAAGTCTTCTCGGAAACTACTTGGCCAAATGGATAAATATTTGATGTGGAGCATACATGTAAGGTCCTTTATAACGTATCCTCATATGTCCTGATTGTACAATAACCGTGGCTGCCATGGACTATTTTGGCATTACACATTACATTAAAAAATATTCTCTTCTGACACAACTCTGCCAAATTGGTCAGTATTTGATGTGGCGCATCTGTGGACTGTCCTTTATAAAGTGTCTTCATTTCGTCACGATCGGACAAAAATGGCCGTCGTGGGCATTTAACTTTGTTTTTTGTCAGTCTAGTCAAGTGAGCGATAAAGGCGCAGCCTTCTCAGCCTCTAGGTTAAACGTGCCTATGTAAGATACAAATAAAAAAATTGAAAAGTTCTTCCTAACTGAAAAAAAAAACGATGATAGTTCGTTTTGCTGTATATTGAAAATATAAAGGCCTGAAATAATGGTATGCTTCGCTATGACTTGCACGTAGTAAATGTTTGATCTGCTGGATTTGACTAGCTATTTCGATTTATTTGCATTTAAGTAGAGCAATGTCCACAGATTTCTTCCAGAGGCAGTTTTCGTTCAGTTATTATTTTTCATGGGGATTTCAGCACAATAAATAAATGCTCCAGCATACCCTAAAGTAAATCTTACATTGTGGCCTATATCTGTTTAATGCGTAATCAAAATATAGGTATTTTCGCATGGTCACAATACTGTCTTAACAGAAACATATAGAGGAATGGTTGCTTAAGATATATGATTAAAATTTTACCGATGAAGAAACTGTAGTTAAAGTAATCGGAACAAATAAACATTCAGCATAGTGAGAACACATTCATGTCTTACATTTTCCAGCTATTTCACACATGTTGTCGTTGGTAAAATATATAAAGGTACACGTTCGCACAAAAATGCACAGAGAATGGGAACTAAAGTAATTCTACATATTCAGTGTATGTTTTCCTTAATTTGATGATAAAATGGAAAAAAACGTACATAAAGCTAGTTCCAAGTGTAGGAAATACATATCCGGGAGAAGGTGAATTATTCGTAGTCATTATTTATTAGTGTTAAAAATAATTATTATTATTTAATTAAACAGTATCCGAACTTGGACCAAAACTGCCGACAAGTCAAATCGTTTTAGATTTAATATCTCCTTATCAAAACCAATAGCTTTTTTAATTTAAGGCAATAAAATAAGAACAGATGTAATGACATACTACCTCAAACATACGAAATGTTTAACATATTTAAGAGGAAGCTGTAACTTTGCAAATTACATATGTGGACGAAAACTACCGATGTTGCTCTACTTCCTCTAATCTGTTTTGCTTTCGGATCTCCTTTGGTTTGGTGTTAGTGCTGTCACTGGAAGTTTACTCCTGAAATACGAACACAACATACAAAAATGTATCATATTTTTTGCAACAATGGTAAATTATTATTTTACATATACTTACAACACTGAAAAAAAGTACAAAGTGTAAGCGTTCTTTAACTAAATGGCAAATCTCGAGATATACAATTTTAAACGCTTTATACAAAGCTTTTTTCACCATAGAATTAATGCAATACCATTTTAAAGAATATTGCTATTTTCTTTGTAATACCATTTTATTGAGATTATTGCTTTTAAAGCCTTTTTTTCATTGTTTTCATTGACGCGATGTACAAATTTGTCATGAACTGACTTCGCTGATTGTGTAAACATTAGATTGCTTTTACAGCAAACTTATTGTTCAACAAAACATTTAAAATAAAACGAAACTAATTACCGTCAGTTTTAGGAGCAACTAAACAAAACTAATCGAAACTTAGTGTTTTAAAAAAAAGTTAACTTTCTGATACTAATATTGCACATAAAAGATTAAAGATTAGAGGATTTAACCATGTTTGACTTTTCATAAAGTAAACCTCCTCTAAAACCGGAATCCAATGAGAATGGTCAATAATATTCTGGCATATATATTCCATTCTTTCTTTTAAAAACTACGGGGCTTTTCTCTTGTGCGCTGTGGAGGTCGTAAAAAGCTGTGCTTGAGTTGTAAGCTTTTTTATTTTTTGGGTACTGGAATGTAGGTTGGGAAGAAAAAGTTTACATTTTTCCAACATTGTTCATTCTTGTATTTTAAGTCTGTATCAAATTACTTGATCCGATTAGTCTAAACTGAAAATTTCTGTAATACGGTAGAAACCCCTGTCTGCCTGCCTGCAGGTTATTCCCTGTTTTTCAATATTTGGTAGCGAGCGTACCTGATGAAAGATAATCCAGAAAAGCACTTCGTGCGCAGTGAAATTTAGGCATTTATACTCATTGATTTTCTATTTCGTCAACATTCTACTTGATAAGAGAGAAGAATGCAAGGCACTATTTTTAAAGATCATGTTTCTTGCCCCACGGGAATCTAGTGCACTAAGGCAACAACTTAACGAGAAATTATGCAGTGCGAAATCCAGAAATGATGTGGATTGTGTATTCAATATTCTTTCTTTTCAATTTTAATAGACATTTGGGTAACACAAATAACCTTGATATTAATTCTTCTTACCTTTAATAAATTATTTAGTCCGAAATGATCAGCGAATTAATGTAAGCAACCGTACACATTCTTTTCAAAATTTATATAATATTAAAAATTTACTAATTGAAAGAGAAAACGCAACGTTAATGCTGAACCAAAGGAAAAGATATGGGGTAAATGTCAAAGAAACTGCATTCCAATTACAAGAAAACAAAGGCATGTCTCCAGCAGGCCTTAAACAAGGGTGGAATACTACTCCAAGTGAAAAGTTCTAAAGCACCGCAAATACATTTTACACGTGATAAGGTTAACCTACCAACGGTCGGTGGTTCTCTGTGGGTATTCCGGCTTCCTCTACCCATAAATTGTTTGATTGATTGTTGCTTAATGTCCAGTGGTATATATATTTCATGCATATTCAGGACGGAAACAAGTTAACAATAAATCAATATGTAGACTATGAGAAAGGGACCGATAAGGGAGGGACTTTTAAACTGGCACTGGAAAATTTGCGTGGTGGATAGGGGCGGAAAATTTAGCCTTGTAACTGGCCGCCTACTGATCACTCAAAATGAGCTGTAACAAGGGGTCTTTAACGTGCTTAGGACGTGGCGTCTTTAACGTCTCCCTCTGGACGGATTGTGAATTTATTCATGCTCCACAATCTGGGACGCCCCGTTTAGAGGACTATTGCCTCCAGGACGGAGATACCTAGTGCCTACTCTTACACAACCTGTGCGACGGGGAGTCTACCCATAAAACTAACCGCCGTGAAATGACTAAAATATAAATAAAGTGGCGTTAATTCCCAATCAAACTAACATTGTACACGTTAGCAAAGTAAAATAAAACAAACAAAATATACTTCTCTTTTTACTATAAACATGATCAAACGCGTATTAATATATTCATTGGGATTTTTTCTAATCAAACGTCTTACCAAAGTAACAACCCGAAGGTTTCTGGTTACATCTTCTGTTTGATTTTTTAATTAAAAACCCGGAAACTCGTAAAAAATAAATAATGGAATCATAAACCAGGAAAATAGATATAACCTTATAAAGACGAGTAGAGATAACTATTTTATTATACTCATTATCACAGATTATTTATGTTATTCATTGGTCATGATAACGAAATGACAATGTGGGTCAGAGCGAACATAAAAATGGCGAAAGAGAAACATATTCTTCTTTTCTTTTTTTTTTTGTTATGCATAAAAATAGTTTTCCACTTCAGGAAAAAAATATTTTCCACTAAATGATACTCACATAGTAGTTTTTAGGTACACAGGTACTTGGCCAAATTATTTAAAATTCTACAAAATTTTGAGGAACCAGTTATTTATACATAAAGTTCTTAATTTTTCATATTTGTCGTATTTTCGTTTTCTGTGTTTATTCTGTCATATCACGTCATTGATTCCCAGGTATTCTTTGTTTACTTTCTTATCCTTTATTGACTGACCTTTTGTTTTTCTGTCTTCCTCTTGTCGCAGTTTGTCGAACATAATTGAGTTTTAGTCATGCAGTTTAAATTGTTATAAAGAAAAAGGTAGTTATTGCAAGGACATCTGACTTATAGTCTTCAACATCTTGTGCAACATATCCGCTATTGTTTAATCAAAATAGATTTTAACCCTGAACTAACCGCAACAGAAAATATTTTAGTCTTACATGTAATCTGTAATATTATATCCAAATAAGACACAGGAAAAGGTCCATATAAATCTAACATGGGGAAAAGCTTGAAATAAGGGTAAAATTGTTTCAATTTTCCGTTGTATTTACCAATGAAACATGGGAGATAACACTTACAAAAGCATGTAGATATTGTCCTATTGAAGGTCAATTTTCTTATTTTATGTAAAATATGTTAATTTTAGGGAGTCAATAGAGTTTATTTGACTCTATGGCACACTCTGGTTGAAATGATATGTAGTTTTCAAAATATTGCAAGTATTTTTTAATTTATTGGTGTTATTGATTTGAGCAAATTCTTATTTTTATATATTTGATACTTACAAAAATAATATGTGAGAAATTTATAATCTTTATATCTGCAAATAATTTAGCAACATAATCTACTTAGTTTTTTTTTCAAAAGAAAAACATCAATTAGCATTTCGTTTTAAATTTCAATGATATATAACAGTTTTTATGGAATTATTGCCCTTTTTTAATGCAAAGTTTCATTGGAAATTTCTTTTGGCTTTAAAATTTCACCTGCATTATCTCATTGGGGATTTATTCTGGTGAATCTTTATAATATTCTTTAAACAAAAAATATGTTAATTTTTGCTAGATTGACTGGAATGCTAAACTTTTCGTGTTATTTTTTTTCTTTTAAATCAAAACATTCAATATTTCAGCCTTTAACATGTTTAACCACCAGACATACAAAAAGGCTGTTTTTTATTTTAGTCAGGAAAAACCAGAATTCACAACTTTCATCTATTTAAATAGAAACCTACACAATTCAATTTGTGGCAATTAAGTTTGATGCAAAAGAACGCCCACCTATGACATAACATACGATTTGGATTTTGATTAAATGCAATATATAACAAAATCTTCAGACATGAGACGTCAATCATAAAACCTTCTCTATTTAAAGCTGGAGATACCATCAAGATTTAAATGGGAACTTCCATTATTCTGATGTGTTCGGCATTATATCATGCGGTTCTGTGGTCCAAAACGTATTCCATATACTATGTTCTTTAATCGTGTTTCATTTTATTTTTCACATGGGAAATGAAAGGACAAAAAAGTAATAATGAATGACATTGAGATTAAACAGTTAACAGAATCACTCTGTTTATCCTCACATTTGTATTTCCTTTGGATTGGTTTAAATAAAAACAATTAATACGACATTCCCCAATGTGCAATATTACAAATAAAATTTAACAACGATGGAATGATAAAAATGCAATGGACCTGTATCATGCCAAATCTCCTATTTTTATATTTGTAAATGCAAATAAGTTGGTTTTTAAGAGCTAAGAACACACGGTGCGTCTTAAACGTTTCCCATCAGGACCGTTTGTGAATTTAAACATTCCCCTTTTAAAGGATTAATGCCTCTAGGACGGATATACCTAGTGCATATTCGTTCCCGGCACAATCTTTGCAAATGAGAGTCAAAACTTAGAAAAAGACATACAACAAATATACTCGAAAAAAAAAAAAACCCAAATATATGAAAACGGGAAATAAGATTTTTTGTTAGTTTTATCCAAAATATTCACATAAATCTAACTTGTAAAAACTCTATAGGTGTTGGATATGTTTTTAGATTATTTGGATGGCTTGCACAACTTGTTATAGCGTCTGTTGTAAGGTGAAGTGCGGATGGGTGGTTCATCTACTGGGGGAAATATGTAAAATCAACCCTTCCTACAGTTTTGGTGTAAAACCTTGAAACTTTGCAGAAACAAAGTATATTGTGTTCAGTTTTATCAATAGGATTATAAAGTACAGATTTTAATTGAGCTGGAGCGGTCTCCAGGGCTTGACTCACAGTGTGACCCAGCGCGATCCCAAGGTGTCGGATAGGGGCCTCTCGTTGGGGGTTGCCAGGTTATAAGAAGTAAAGCCCGGCCGTGGACCATAGTGGGTGACGTGTTTGGAGAGTGCCACGCTGACGAAGGATGATGCCGCTAAAAAACTTAATATTTCGTACCTATCCATCATTCCCTTTTTCCAGTGGCAGTCAAATAAACGTTGCTCTGTTGTGACCCATCCCACCCTATTTTAATAATATGATAATTTGCATTAAATATTTGCCGCTGGATGTTACGCAACCAAAAATCAATCAATCTTATTCGAAATACTGGCCTGCAAACGACTAGCTTAATAACCGAACATGTACTTTGACCAAAGAGAAATAAAAAGAATTCGAAGATTCAAAAGGGGCAGAGAGAAATCTCTATAAACGGTATAAGAACGGATTTGCTGTCACGACAGTGAGAAGATATTAATTTTCATTTGTGAAATGGAGATTTCGTAACAATCAACCAAATCATGATGGCGACCGAAAAATTTCCGGAGTGATGACTTAAATCTCTCCTTGAGAAACCAGATTTTTTTTAAGGAAACAAAATAAATATCATTTCATTGAAATTTATGAAGTTATACATGAAAATATTCCCATTCCCCATTAACTTGTTTTTGTTTGTTTGTTTGGTTCATTTTTTGCAACCTAGCCTTTTTTCCAATGATTATTTTTTATATTTCTACTTAGAACAAATTGATGACCTATTTCATTAACTTTTTAAAAAATAAATATCTTGCAAAAAAGAAATAATTCAACTGAAACTTTAGATCAATATTTAGGGTTTCACAATTAATTTTTAGTGATAAAATAATTTAATATGAAGAATTTTTTATATAGATAATTATGTGTTCGTTAAGAATGACATTTCAATTCGTCAGAAAATTTAACTTTTTCAGATTCTCTGACGTTTTGAACAATCAATTTGCCAATCATTTACATATATATCTGCCATATGTTTTTACAATTGATTCTTGCATGTAAGAATTTTATGAAAATAATAAATAAAATCAATTTAATAATAAATAACATTCGCTTTTTCCACAAAAATTCAAATGTATCATTATCAAAGTCCTAACAAGCAGGCTCCGTCAATGATTCATTTTGATTGTTTAGAGGTATTCCGAATAAAAATTGGTTTTGTATGTGTTGTTTGGTTTGATGAAAAAAAACTCTTACTCAGATGTAATTTATCATGAGAGTTAATACTTCTTAGCAGATTTGCAGATGTCTGAGTGACTACAATCCATTTGATAAGATGATTGACTATTAGTTGTTTTGAATAAACTTCTTGCCTTCAATAACTCTTCAACAACTTCATAATAAGGTTAATTGTCAATCATTTTGCTTTCTTATATTACATTTCTAGCTTGCACTGTCGACCTTATGCTATCATAGCTTTATATTGAATTATTAACAAGTCTTATCGAGTTTAAGGGACAAACTAAATAAGATATATATTTTTGGTCCTAATTTCTTTGCTACAGGTCATTTACAAAGTGTCTGAATTATTGAATTTCTAAAAAAAACCAATATGTTGTTTGTTTGTTTGTTTGAGTGGGGTTTAACGCCACTTTCAACAACATTTAAGTCATTCGCGGCGATCAGCTTTACTGGTGGATGAAGGCAGAGTATCCGGACAAAACCATCGAACTTGGGCAGGTAACTGACAAACCTTATTACGTGCGATGCAAGTGTAACTCAACCCGTTTTTGCATGGTACAAAGCCGGGCAAGAACTCGCGCCGTATAGGTGATAGGCTACACTGATCTGTCGAGTAAGTTTAAATTAACTACCTAGACCACTCGGCCACCGAGGCCCCTAATAACCAATATAACCTCCTTTATATACAAGTAAATTGTCATCTCTCACATAATGATAATCGTTTTTCCGAAGCAATTTATACATTTACATCTTTCTTTTTCTGAAGAAAGAAAAACACCGATTCTTATTGTTTAAACATAATACTATTTTAATGTGACTAAAATGATTCCCTTTATCTGTATTATATCCAATATCTAATGAGGCATTAATCAGGAAATAAATCGACATTGACTTTTTGTGCTATTTTTCGAATGTAAGATACAAGTAAATTGATATTGTTTAAAGTTTTCGTGCAAAAACCTTAAAAATAGGAGATGTGGCATGATTGTCAGGAGACAGCGATCCACTAAATGATAATTGAATTTCAACTACTACATGTCCCATAACGGCCTTCAATAATGAAACAGAGTCCATACCATAACGGAAGCTGTAAAAGGTCCCGAAATACAAATGTGAAACTATTCATAAAACAAGCGACCTAATCTGGTGAAAATTGGTGAACAAACAAATGACTAAATAAACAACGACATCCACTGGACTACAGGTTTCTGGCTTGGAAATACAAGCTATATTAGATTTCTAAAAGCTATAATTTTGGAACCAAATATTGGGTTGTACTTTACTTTATCAAATGTCATGACCATTTTATTTAAAAGTAACACTATTAACACAATAACAGAAAGATGGGAATATTTCTAGCTGTTAGATCATTTTCCCTGTCAGTGTTTCTATCATTTTCATGAATGATTCCGTGTTTGCATCAAATTGACTTGCGAATCATCTAAGATTTGAGAAATACAAAAGTTGACTGTTTAAATTTAGGGCTAATATAATAGTTTTCACATGGCATAGCAGCATTAACATTGGTTTTATATTACTTTTTATTAACAAATGTCATTGAAGTAATATTTCTATCTCTAATCAAAAGTAAGTTTTTTTTTCTTGGTTAACTTAGTTTTAAAAGTTACAATGTTATCTGAAAAATGCTCTATTTAAACAATTCAATCCAGAAAAGACGTGTAATGTCTTTCTGGCACATATTCCATAATCTTTCTTTTAAACACGAGTAAAACTATTCAAACGATTTTGTAGACAATATCCTGAATATAAAAATTCATGGACAATATACTGATATTATCCGACCTTTAATTAATTATATTCGTCAATTTAATGATCGTATATTCCATTAACCTTTAGCTTTGAAATGTCATAAAAACAACCAATTAATTATCCTATTCTAAATCTGGAAAAAATGGCAGATATAGGGTGCGCTTTCGTTGGAGAGCTGGTAGGTCATCGTACGGTAAACCTGGCCTTGGCTGATAGTGTGTGACGTATGTTGAGAATGCCAAGCGTCATGCACGTACAAGTATTCGTAAATTTTCGAAAAAGAGATGACTAAACTAAAAGTCTTTAAAGGGAATACAGAAACAATGTCCATTTTAATAATCATAGTAGTTTAATATTGATTCATCAATTTGAAATAATTAACAAACTGAGGAAATCGTTTTGCTTTAATCAAGGTCTAAAGTTGGTAGGAGCATAAGCCAATTTTAAGAAAGAATAAAACAGCAAAATAGTGTTGTATTTTGTTTGATCGAATGTAGCATTTCAACAAAAAGAATTCAGAAATGAGTGTTTTGAAAGATATCATTAATGCTTGAGCAAAATAACATTTGACAGTTTCGAATGAAAGGAATAATATAAGCTAATTCGGCGTCTGTTTATTGGTATAATTGTACCGCTCTAGACTTGAGTCAGTATAGGCGAAGTTTTTTATTTCGGGGACCATGCTGCATTCATATGTGCGCTCGATGGTAACATATGCTTATGATCTTACAATAACTAAGAGTAATAATGAAATTCACACTATTACCACAATAACAGAATAATGGTTATATTTCCAGCTATTCGGTCATTTTCCCAGTCAGTGTTTCTATCGTTTTCATGAATGATTCCGTGTTTGCGTCACAATTGACAAGCGAATCACCCAAGTTTTGAAAAATACAAAAGTTAATCGTTGAAAATTAAGGGTAATCTGATAGGTTTTACCTCGAATTGCAGCATTAACGTTTGATATTTTCTTCTGTATACTGTAAAAGAAACGAAAATGGGAAAACGTAAAAAGAAAATAAAATTATTAGTTTTGCGATTTCAATAACAATTTATGAAAAACTAAAACGAACTCAATATTAATTTGCAGAAATGTATTCACAAAGGTTGAAACAGATGTTCTGTGTGAACTCGAAAAGTAATAACTGTAACAAAAATGCGTTTCTTACGACATCAATTGACGATATGGTGGTTGCAAATCCGCTAACGCGTCGCCAGTAAACGGATATTTGCCCCGGTCAATAAAAATTGATACCGACAAATCTTCCAATTCCATTCTAATGCAAATGAATAATTTACCTCAATCGGAACAATTTAAAATCGGCGGAATAAGCGTCTGCGCTTGCGCAGTTTCTCCGATGACATCAAACGTGGAATTGATGCCATGAAAATTGCAACGTCATCCAATCAAAATCAACGTTACAAACCATGTTGCATTAGAATTCGATTCGTTGTTTTGGATAAAATAGAGGTTAATTTGGGTCATATTTTGAAAAATAAAATACTATATAATATATTCTATGTGCAAATTGGTGTAACTGCTTTTCTTAGATATCTACCGAATTTACATAAAAGCCCCTCTTGCAATTGAAATGAAAATTGTTCATGTTAAATTTAATTTGCCCACTGAAACGCGTAATATTTAAAATTGTGACCAGGAAAATTTACGAAAATTGAAACTGTTAAATGTTATTAGGTACATCTAATGTTTTAAACTCAATAACTTAGGGACTTTTCCGTCGTTGGGCACCCTACTGAAAACAGCAAGCTTTGTCAAAATGAAATTTAATTCACATTTAATTTATTTAAAAGTCTGAAAAATACAGATATGAAGGATATTTATATACATTAACAAGGCAAGAAAAACATGTTTCTGTTTGTATTTTTGTTTTCACTTCGTCCTGGTTCTATTTCCAATTCATAGTAGTTTAGGATAAATTTTCACAATCATCTAGGTCATGAAAAGGTTTTACGGGAATAGGAAGGAAGTTTTAAGCTGTTTACTCCGTTAAAAGGCTTCATTTGGAAACGATTTGAGATTGTTTAACTTGCCTTTAATTTTGTCTAACACCAAATGACATTTTCTTATAAAGTCGACATTCAGCGGTAATTTCTGTTAAAATCTGATCCTTCTTCATAAAAACCGTGATGGTTTCTGTCCAATTTTTGTCTTCTACGTCGGCACTCGATTCTTTTAACATTTTAGTCATTGCGAAACTGAAATTACATGTAACACTAATTGTCATCTCGGGTTCGTTGTTTTGAACATTTTACATACTATATTTGACATGTTGGATGCCTGCATGTTACAATCGGATATTTTGTCGGCCAAAGCAATTGACATTAGACGGTATAACAATGACTTTTTTTATAAGCACGGCTGCAAAAAGTAAATTAATACATAATACATGATACGATATTTTGTCGGCCGAAACACTTGATGTCAGACGATATAAATATGACTTTTTCTATTAACACTGCTGGAAAAAGTAAATTAATACATAATTCTTTGTTTTATGTCTTCCTGCAGAAGCCGTGATTAGACGCCTTGAAAATTATATACTTCCAATGTTAAGAATAATGAGGATACCGCAAGTTAATACAATCATGCCACATCTCCTATTTTTACATAATATTGTAAATTTTGCGAAATCAGAACTGACGGTTAACGATTAATATTAATGCCAAGTCAATACGGATCTTGTAGCATAATTACATATGTTGCCTGACATTGGACAAAAGGAAGTTAGAACGTTACCGTAAAGATGAATTTTGAAACCACTGGTTCCGATACCACTGAAGGTGAACCAGAGAACCACCAGCTCATTTGTCAGACTTGTCTACATGAAATTTATCAAACAATGTTATGAAATTTATCAAACAATGTTTTACAGAAATTTTCTACATTTGGAATGTTTAAAGCATTGAAAATACGGAAGGCATAGAAAGGTATTACACTTAGAAGCTGTCCTTACCGTCGAATTTGGCTTCTTTTTCGACTTTTTTGGATTACTGTACTTCTTTTACTATGTTTGGATCTTGGACTTCCTATCTTTTTGGATGAGAGGTTACTCCTTGAAATGTGCATATACATGTACCATATTAAAATTCAATATATTTATTCAACACTGGTAGAGTCCTAGCTGAGGCTCTTTATGAAAGTAAACTTTTTGTAAGAACACATATTGTTCCCACCTTTCCGTTTTTCTTCAAAGCATAAATATTTTTGTTATTTTCACATCGGTAAAAATGTGTTTGATTCTATCCAATCATAGTTTTAAAATAGGTGTTAAACTCGAACTTCAACTTTAAGATAACCTAATAGAAAGTTATTTCAAGATTCATCCGAAAACAGAACGAACAAATTTTTTATTTTACCCATGAAATTACATAGATTGCAGAAATCACATACTAATACAAGATATAATTATCAAGCTTCCGTTTTATAAAACTGGAATTTACTTTCAATCATAGCGAGACTGGGCGTTATATGTTTTTAGGAATCCGGACAATAATATAAATGGCGGCACATTCAAACAATTCATAC
>JARWCS010224273.1:0-13655 GCA_034783895.1 Geukensia demissa
TGTAAAGCACTACATATTTATGACAGTCTTTTAAAAAGCTATTTATTTTCAAATTGAGTAGCGAACATCCTTAACGTAGGATCATTTTGGAAGGAGTAAGTTCATTAAGATATTTGAAGATGTCCATCTAAATAAAATTAAGGACATTATGGGATGTCATCAATGATGACGTCATTGTGGTCAGCTAGGTGCGGCCAGCAAATGGTACAATAAACATGTACAAAATAAGCAATTTCCGTAAAAATCCTAACTTTCCGAAAAGTTTGATGAAAAAATGCAGAATAGGAAATGCTTCATTGGAATCGAGATAACGTTTTATTCATTTAGAAAATTTTAATTGTGATGTTCTAAAATTAATTTGAAATATAAACTTTTTAGGGTCACAACTGCAACTCCTTACCATATGGCCCCTCGACTTAATCAGATAAACGTTTGAAATGGGACAACCACCAACCGCTAACCGGTTTAAGAAAAATGTTTTCTGTAAGAATGTACTGATATTTTTGGATTCGTTCTTAGGAACGGTGACCATCTTCGTTGTTGGGCGTGGGGATTCCGAGCAAATTTGTAATTCAGTGAACGTCCTTGTTGGCGGGCGGAGGTGTTGTATTAATTTTTGTTGAAGAAATACCTTAAAAGCAAGTGTGGACGGATAATGGACGCATTTTTTTTAAAGTGGTTTCAATAGCTCAGTTAACAGTGACATATAGGAACTTGCACTGAATTATGTAAGTAAAGTTCTCATTTTTAAACAATCCTTGAAATGTACATATAACATAACAATATTCTCTTTATTTATTCAACATTGGTAATTGTATTTTAAAACTACTGGGTCGATTCCTCTGCTGGTGGATCATGTCCCCGTGGGTATTCAGAAGACCAGTTGTCAGACTCGTCTCACGTGAAATTTGTCAGACAACGTTTACAGAAATTTGCTGAATTTGTTAAAGTTCTAATACGGAAAGGTCTCGAAAAATATTGCACTTAGTAGTTGCCCTGCCGTCGAATTTTGAATCCCATTTCGATTTGTTTGGATTTGAGTACTTCTTTTGCTATGTTTTGGTCTTTGACTAACAACCTTTTGGTTCCAATGCTACTGATGAGAGGTTACTCCTTGAAATGTACATACAGCATACCAAAATTTTCCATATTTATTTTTACATTGGAAATTTTGTACTCCAAATCTTTTATTTGGAATTCACACTTTTGCAAATTGAACCTTGTATACAAAATCCGTTCATTCCAACGATTTCTGACGGTTTTCATTTTATCTTAAATGTAATACGTAGTTAAGTATGACTTACACCATCAAGGAGTTCCCCGATCATACCATTCCACTGACCATTATGATCTTGCCTCCCATATTTTCTATCTGCATTCAGACTTATGTCATACGAAAATCCGCTTTGTTTTGCCAATGCTTCCAACAGATCAACCATAAAGCCTGAAAATGTTCCGTCACCATTGTCAATCATATAATGATCTTCCTAAAAAGTAGAATTTGAATAAAATTTAGGTAAGTCCAAATTAATTACTATACTTCTTCGGATTTTTTGTTATAAGGGTAGGTGCGAGTTTTTAAGTAAAATTTTTAGTTTTTTCCCCTTAATATGGCAAATAGTATGTGCACAACCTCAAAACTATTTTTTGAAAGGCCTAATAGAAATCGTTCTGTGTCAGTTTCCTGACTTTTTAGGAAAGAGCGATGACTGCTGGGGAAATGGCGATTTAAAAAAAATGTGCTTAAAAAGCTTTTTTATTAATTTTATCCATTTATCTACAATTTTATGCAGCGTCCGAAGAACTAGTAACTTGCAGTTCACCGAGGATCTGAAATCGATCTCTGATCAAACTGGGGGCAGCTGACACACAAAAAGCAATGCTGTTTTGCTGGCAACTACATATATGACATTTAAATAGAGATTTATCGCGTTTACAATGAAATAAACTCCTGAATGAATAACAGCATTGTATTGGTTAGATAAAATACAGTGTATGTACAAATAACAAATCAATTCTTTGTTTTCTGTTTACAACTTCAAAATGTGATTAAGGCTGTGTTTCCCGTAAGACCATTTTAACAGATGAAGTATACCTGACGACAAGAAGATGTTTTAACAGATTTTTCATCAGATTCAATGTTAAACTATATCCATCTGTGGCAGTCATCTTCACTTAAGCATCGGCGAATAAACGTACCTTTCTACACAAAAGTATCCAAGGATCGTTCACACAAAAACCGGCATATCAGTTCCAGAAGAAATATAAATATTTCCACCGGGAACCACTGTCGAACAAAGCCTGTTTTAGCAGCAACCTTGAATGTCATAACAAAAATTAATAGGACAATAAAAGGGTAATTCGACAATTGATGGAGAGTCGTTTAAGAAGACAGGATTTGAACAGATTCTATAGAATCTAACGAATGTGGCATCCATTTTAGATTTTTAAATCGTCACCAAAACATAACTTTTGTAGAGCGTTGTTCAAGAAACATTAATACAATAGATCAAATGGTATTGGCAGTTTCATACGAGATGAATTTTTCTTGAAAATTTGTTCAAACTAAGTCGAATATCCGATCGACACACAAAAAAATTTATAGAGTATTAAATAGTGCTTCACAAAATTAGTTCTGCCGAGAACAAAAGTCCCTGTGATCAAACATATACAAGGTCTTTTAACGTTTAAGCAATTAGTAAGCATCTTTTGCCTCTTCTGGCCATATTAATTCCAATCGGAAAAATCAAGTTTTGTAGACCATCAAATTGAATTTTCTACCAAGTTTGGTACCTGGTTTCCGGGAAAGATTAGAATGTAATTGTAAAGATAAATTAAAATGTAATTATGGGTAGATGGACGGACGGACACACTACACCGTCACACAGCAGACGAAAGAAGCAAGTTAATCTTGGGGTTAGGTGAGCTTAAAATCGGACTTGGTCAGTCCGCATATTAAAGGAATTGTTTATGACTCCACTACCGATGCATAAATAAACAGAATCAAACAAGGACGTTTTATGTAGGTGTGACATAAACTTATGAAGAAATGTTTTAGACAATTTCGTTTTTGTTAATCTATTTTCAAGTAACGATAAACAGATTAATTTATATACTCCCTTCAATTCTTCATAAACTCATTATGGGATGGATCTTCGTGAAAATTATGTTTTCGAAAGCGACAAAAATCATATTCTATAATTTCCAGACGTTTAAGGCGCGACGAACCATTTTAGCTAGCATTTCATTGTGGAGATAATGAGGAAAGTGCCTCACTTTTCTAAAGACATTCTATAATAAAATTACATACACCTTGCCGCAAAGATAAAACTATTAAAATACAATTCCTAACGATGTTACTATATAAAACTGGGACAACTTTTTGATATAACGGACATGTTACAAAGATTAAAATGTCTTTCAGGCATGTCCAAATCTTTTGTCTCAAGACACTGAGGGTAACTTATGTATTGCTTTATATGATTTTTTACTATCAAATTGTTGAAGTTTAAAATTTTTCCGGCAGAATTTAGTGTATATATATTGACTTCCAGCAATTGTTGCATTTTAAAAGACAAGAACGATGTTTATTGCGATAGTCGGAAGACGATTTCAAACATTACAAATGTAAGTTTCACAATAAAATGTCATATTATTCTAATTGTTTTTGCCCGCAGCTGAGGGGGTAGTTAAAAATTCATTTTTACTTGAATAGAAAAAATTCCCCACTGGGTGTTAAGTTTTTCGACTATAAAAATCTGCTTCAATTTGTGAGTGATATCAGGCAATGGTCTCGTATATAACAATAAATGCTAAATATACATTTTGTGGGATTTTATGTCAAACTAAGAATGAAGTTGAATAATATTCTAGATGCAACATTAAAGACAATACATTTGTATTTATCTATGAAAACGTGCAATTTTGGGTCAGATGTTTTACAGAGGGTTTTTGGTTTGTGCTGAGCAAAACTGAAATTTTAACGGTAAGATAAGTTAAGACAAAAAAATTCCAACAATATTCTTCATGGCTGAACTGACGATATACTTTGACTCAGGCCGTGGTAGATTTCTTTTGGTATTTATTGCAAATAAACCTTATATGTTTCGGTAAATTGAACTTCAAAAGATGTTAAATCCACTGACTATTAGGACAGTAATAAAATGAATATTAAATATATTTTTTTCAACAGAAAGTCCATTGTTTTATCAACTAGCCAGTAAACAATTTATTTTGGAAATAATTGCAAAGGGGATTGGACACAATAAAGTTATTACTACTTACTACGAAGGTGCAAAACTGATATTATAGGGTTATTGCACGAATATTGGTGAAATTGTCCCGAGTAGAATGTTACATTGCACGAGCTTGCGAGTGCAATAAATATTCTACGAGGGATAATATTCATCAATATTCGTGCAATAACCCCTTTATTGTATGGCAAAACCGTTTAACTGCTAAAAACATCAATTTTCAACACCAATGAGGTCGCTTTGGTTACGTTCTATGGGGAATATAACGTTGCTATACAATAAAGTAATTTTTAGCTTAGTTCATGTATGTTTTTTTATTTGATTTGCATCCAGTCAAATTTTTGAAAGCTATATACCAGCCAGCCAGAACGAAAAACAAAAACACCCTTTGGGCTATATATATATGCCCCACAGACTAAAACCAATTCATAAAATCTATCAATTAAAATTTGTTTTTACAATACGTCCAATTTGACAAACTGTATATTGATAAAGACATGCGTAATTTAAAATCAGCGATAATTAATAAATGTCAGCAGTAAATTCACATACACGGTTAACCAATATGATTTTCAGAAATATTTTGTGTTTTTTTACCTTAGTAACAACAAAACCTACCAGCATGACGTAAAACAAAGAAAAAACTACGGCCTTATTCGAGACGATTAAATGTCTAACATCACAAATTTTTATCAACGCGAATATAGAGTTTCGTATGGAATCCAGAGCTAAAGATGACACTTTATTAGAAATATACTGGTTAGATTGTTTTGCTTAATTGTTCTATATAAACCTGTAAATCAAATGGTGAAAACAACACTTAGAAAGTTTACAATAATGTAGGTGACTGTCCTCTTTTTTGGTTTAGAATCAATAAATGATGTCTAGAGGTCATTTTATGTCGGTTGAACTTAAATTTCATGATATATTTAAAATATACCAAACAATATGCAAATAAAGAAATTGGCATGGAATCAAGTTTTAATATTGGTTTCCACTTTTAGACAAGCGTCTAGTTTTCTCTTTTCAAAAACTGAAAAGTCTACATGAGCACAGAATATACGGTTACTAAATGAGATCAGGATAAATCTACTGACAGGTGCGGATTCGTAGAAGCCGACAAGGCGTATATATACTCCTTAAATGATCTGAGGTGCTTTGCAAGCGCGGCATGATACGACCGCAGCCCCTTGACATGAGAAAAATGTACAAATGAACAATATGATAAGTGTGGACACAGTATTATGATGGGCACAGTATTGCGCTGGACACAGTATGCGATGGACACAGGAAAGAGATAGAACATGGCGGGAGGAATTCATTCATGTTTTTAGCTCACCTGGCCGAAGGCCATGTCATCTATTACCGTCACTTGGCATCCGTCGTCGTCGTTAACGGAAAAACATCTTCTCCTCTGAAACTACTGAATGGATTTTGATGCACCTTTGTATGATTGTTCTTTAGGGTATTCTGCACAATGTTTGTGCTTCGATTTTTGATCCGTTGAAAAATATGGCTGCCGTTACTAAAATAGAACATAGGGGTCTGACCAAAGATTTTCACATATATCTCAAAAACCGTTAACTTTAGCCAAATTCTGACACAAAGGAAAAAGTGTTCAGAATGATGAAATCTATCTGTGGTCAAATTGTTGTGGAAATCCCTTATCTCTTGTAGGAGTTATGGCCATTTTTAGACGTTTTTAAGCTAATTTTGAAGTTAAAGTTTTAAAAATATTCTCCTCTGAAACTACCGAATGGATTTTGATGCAACTTTGTATGATTGTTCCTTAGGTCATTCTGCACAAAGTTTGGCTTCGGATTTTGATCCATTGAAAAACATGGCTGCCGTTACTAAAAATAGAACATAGGAGTCTGACCGAAGATTTTCAAAAATATCTAAAAAACCGTTAATTTAGCCAAATTCTGACATGGGGTAAAAGTGTTCAGCATGATAAAATCTACCTGTGGTAAACCGTTAATCTTGTAAGAGTTATGGCCCTTTTTAGACGTTTTTAGCTACTTTTGAAGTTAAAGTTTTAAAAATCTTCTCCTCTGAAACTACTGAATGGATTTAGATGAAACTTGGTATGATTGTTCCAAGGCTTAGGTCATTCTGCACAAAGTTTGTGCTTCGGATTTTGATCCATTGAAAAACATGGCTGCCGTTAATAAAAAATAGAACATAGAAGTCTGACGAAGATTTTCGAATATATCTAAAAAACCGTTAATTTAGCCAAATTCTGACATGGGGTAAAAGTGTTCAGCATGATAAAATCTATCTGTTGTAAACCGTTAATTTTAGCCAAATTCTGACATGGGGTAAAAGTGTTCAGCATGATAAAATCCATCTGTGGTCAAATTTTTGTGGGAATCCCTTATCTCTTGTAAGAGTTATGGCCCTTTTAGACGTTTTTAGCTACTTTTGAAGTTAAGGTTTAAAAAATCTTCTCCTCTGAAACTACTGAATGGATTTAAATGAAACTTGGTATGATTGTTCCTTAGGGTATTCTGCACAAAGTTTGTGCTTAGATTTTTGATCTGTTGAAAAACATTGCTGCCAGGGTCTGACCAAAAATTTTCACATATATCTCAAAAACTATTAACTTTAGCAAAAATCTGACATCGGGTAAAAGTGTTCAGCATGAATGAATCTATCTGAGGTGAAATTTTGTGGAAATTCCTAACCTCTTGTAGGAGTAATTGCCCTTTTTAAACGTTTTTTTTAGCTAATTTTGAAGTTAAAGTTTCAAAAATCTTCTCCTCTGAAACTACTGAATGGATTTAGATGAACCTTTGTATGATTGTTCATTAGGGTGTTCTGCACAAAGTTATTGCTTCGATTTTTGATCCGTTGAAAAACATGGCTGCTGTTACTAAAAATAGAACATAGGGGTCTGACCGAAGATTTCCGCATATATCTCAAAAACCGTTAACTTTAGCCAAATTCTGACATGGGGTAAAAGTGTTCAGCAGGATGAAATCTATCTGTGATGACATTTAAAGGAAATTCCATCACTCTTGTTGGAGTTATTGCCCTTTTTAGCTCATTTTGAAGTTAAAATTTTAAAATCTTCCCCTCTGAAACTACTGAATGGATTTAGATGTAACTTTGTATGATTTTGTCTTAGGGTTTTCTGCACAAAGTTTAAAAACAAATCGGTTTGAGACAGGTGAGCGATTACAGGCTCCTAGGTGCCTCTAGTTTTGGCAAGGAACACGACGGAAAAACCATCAATATTGGACGTAAATTTAAACACGAGGCCACAGCCACCGCCTGCAAAGTTCGCCTTTACCGCAGCTATTTTATGATATTTAACATTTATACAAAAAATATAATATGTAATAAAACATGAATGATAATGATTTGCATGGTGTTGGAATTGCTATTTCAAAAGACAGCTGATCTGAGAGTGTTCTTGGAATTTAACAAAGTTGGAACAGCCACATTTATTATCTTAAAACAAAAAAAGGTACAACTGACCTTCTAATCGGATTATAAATGGTTGGTAGATGTTTTTTCAAAAAAGGAAATTTACCATAATTTTTAATCTGAAGACTTAATTATTCTCGTTGATCATATGATGTTGCAATTGTATGGTTGCAAACTATTATTTAAAAAAATAACATGTTTGAGAGTCTTCCAGGAAATTGATCAATGTTGGAATTCCCATATTGTTTAACCTAAAGACTCCAAGTATACAGTTGCAATTAATCTTCTGACTTCGTTTGTACATGGTTGCCAGGTATGTTTCCAAAAGGAAACGGGTCCAGGAAGTTGAAATTGTCATATTATTTAATTTTTAAACTCCATAAGATTGCAATTTATCTTCTGATTTTTTTGTGTATGGTTGCGAAGCAATTTAAAAAAAAAAAATAATAATAATAATAACAGATCTGAGAGACCTTCAGGAAATAATCCAAAGTTGGAATTCTTATACTGTTTATCTTAAGACTTTGTGTAGTTGCAATTTATCCTCTGACTCCATTTGTACATGGTTGCCGGGTATGTTTCCAAAAGGAAGCAGGTCTATGAGACTTCCAGGAAATTTACCAAAGTTGGAATTTCATATTTCTAAATCTTCATACCTCAGCATTGATAACGATTATATGATTCTTTTAATGTATGGTTGCCAAGTACTTTTTCAAAAGATAACAGGTCTGAGAGTCTTCCAGGAAATTTACCAAAGTTGGAACTGCCATACCTTTAAATAATCTCCATATGATTGAAATGATCTTAAATAATGCATCGGTATTATAACACCTGCTAACGACCTTGGAAGTAAGTTCTAAGCTAATCTGGTTATAATCCATTCAAGTCCACGGATATTTAAGCTGTTTTCAGTCTCCTTTAACAAACGAAGGCTAATTAAATCTCATTTTATTTACTATTTATAATGGTCGTGCATGGTTGGGGGTTATTACGTTCGGTACTGTTGCATGACTATACTGTGATGTTTTCCCACGGTTAACGGTACATGTACATGTTAAACACTGTGCAATAGCCTCACATATATGCCATTATCTGCCCCTTTTTTGACGGGAACGTGACCTACACAAGGTAATTATTTTTTTTAAAATACATAAATTGCGCACATTTCTTTATTCGGACCATCTTCCGCAAAAACTTGCATCCATGCAGGATCGCCTCAAAGCATTTTTGCAGATTATATATAATCCTAATTGAATTACTTTAATTATTAGACAGTGTTGACAATGTGTACTCCTGGTCCTCGCGCTAGTGCTGCAATTAAAGAGCCTAATTTTGTATTGTAAAATCCTGTGCAGAATTAAAAACTCCGCGCATTTTTAAAATACATCGTGATTGCTAAAAGTATTATTTCAGCTTGCTTGCACCTTTTTCAGTTTACAAATTAAACACAATTCATAAGAATACGACAGACAGTTTTTCTTTCATAACCTTTTTACCGGTTACAACAGTATTTAAGTTATAGGTTATATGCCCCACATACCATAATTAAGGAATAATATTCGTTTAGACATTCAGTATAAAAAATAAAGTGTAACATTTTATTGGCCTGGAAAAACTGATATTAAAACTTGAATCTTCTTGCATAAGTTTCAAAGATGTATTAATCAGCATGAGTTTCGATTAAAATCATTATTTCCTCAACAGAATCAGAATATTTAAGGGAAAATCCATCCGTTAAAATGCCCCCTTTGTTTATTGCGCATCTTGCCCAATATGTCAACTGCATGAGAGATGGAAACTTTCCTTCACCTAGCTTATTCAGGTAAAAAGTAAATGTGACTTACCAGAACCGTCGTTACTGTAAAGTTTTTGCCCTGTAAAAAAGAGATATATATTTAGATTACATTTGTACTTATAAGCAATGTTGAAGCCAAACTTACAGTCATAAATACGTTATGAAAAAATAGGAGATGTGGCATGATTGTCCAAGAGACAGCCATCCACCAAACGACAGTCGAATCCAAACTTCTACAGGTCTCATTACGGCCTTCAATAATGAACCAGAGTACATACCATAACGGAAGCTGTAAAATGCTCCAAAAATAAAAAATGTGAAACTATTCATAAAACAAAACAATCGATCTAATCTATTATAAAATGGTGAACGAATAACAATAAATGACTATTCAAACAACGAAAAACACTGGAATACAGGTTTCTTGCTTGGGGCAGGCACATTAAGCATGTTGCAGGGTTTAACCACTTTGTGAGTACTCAACCCTCCCCCTAACCTGGGACAGTGGTGTGACAAAACAACAATGAAAACACAATATCAGGTGAAAACACGGTTGAACTAGATTTAACACAAGAGATCGATCCTGAAAACCAGCAACAAATACAATTGAAACTAATACATGATTACAACAAAAGTATTGACCATGAAAGAGTACTCGCAGTTGCTGTCTGCTAGTTTAAACCCCAAAATCAAACGATTAACCAAGTTTTCCTTATCTACGATGTCAATGAAAACTCGTCCAGTTGAGTTTAGTGTTTGAATATCATTAGACACTAAACTCGATTGGATTAACCAAGTTTTCCTTAACTACGATGTCAATGGAAACACGTCCAGTCGAGTTTAGTGTGTAAATATCATTAGAAGCCAAGGAAAAAAGGGATTGTGCAAATGCTTATATAAAAAATCTATAGACAGGATGTAAAAAAGTTATAACTAATATAAACTGTTTAGTTCAGTATTAAGCTGTTAACAATAAAGTCAATATTAGTGCCAATAAAAACTATATTTAATTATTAAATAATAATGCTGTGATGATATCCTTTACGGATAAGTTTTTAAGTTGAATTTTACCATGTGGATTTAATTTAAGTTTTTTAGCTTTATTTACCACGTTTCCGTAAAAAGTAGGATGTGATATCTCGTTTTTATTAGATGATTGCAAGTAGACCCATTAGTCTTTTTACCGGACTATTCTTGAGTTCCATTTTCACGTACAAGAGTTTGTGGAATACTCCTTAATCAAAAAAGCTATTGATCATGATACCTTATAAAACTAATTACTTCGAATGATCGCATCTGTCAGTGGTGATACCATAGAGAGATATCTTCACCCTTGATATATTTTGTTTATACATGTATTTGTCACCTTTGTAGTTGTTTTTTTTTTCTTTAGTTTTAATGTGATTTTTTTCTGACTGCATTCCAAAATGGGAGGTGCGATTTTAAAATCATGCACATCCGATACATACGAAGAATTTTAATGTGTTAATTATACCTGCCATTCTTTTTATACAACAGGTGTTGGAGATAAAGGAAGACATATATCATAATTTTATTTACTGATAAATTATCGACTGCACATGTCGGAAGAAAATGAGAGAAATACTAGTACATCAGGATGGGGTTCTGATTTTTTTTTTAAAGTATACCATTCACTGACGTTTTTCAACAAATTGAGTCTCCTAAACTCTTATAAAAAGTAAAAATCAAAATCAGCTGTCAATTAAATTGCCCAGGATCCTGTAATACAGTGGATGTCGTTGTTATTATTTGTTGACGTGTTATTTGGCCGATAGTTGTGACATTTGAATATCGTCACATATGGATATATGTGCCTTAGGGCCACCTGTACCAAAATAAAAGGAGACCTGTACCAAAATAAAAGGAGACCGAAAATAAAAAAACGTTGCAATTACTATTACATAAAAATCCTTTGTATTACATTTTGTATCAGTTTTAAGTCTGACAATTGGTTAGACTAAAAAACTCCTAATGCAACTTAGCATTTAGTCTTCCTCGCAAGACGTCGCTTGTCGCATTGCTTGTGAGGCTATGACAGGAAGATCGTTTTTTGTTTTTGCAAGAATTTTAACTTGGACAAATGTGAATATGATGAACAGTGATGGGAATGGGGGTATATCAGCAAGTATTCATTTTATTTTCGTTCAAAATCCATATATAAATTTTGGCAGCCATTTTAACTTAGACATGTGAGTATGCTGAACAATTGGGAGGGGTAAGCATTCCTAATCTGCTAATCATCCTTAACCACTCAACAGTTACACATACATGTAATCTTCAGTAGCAAGTTTAGTATTACTCTATTTCCTTCAGTAAATATCTTTCTATCTTCTTGTTTAAGTCAGGTCTGGTAGTTTTCACAACTCACTTTAATAAGTCGGTTTTATAATTACCTCTCCTGACAAATCTACTTATACAAGTCAGAATCACAAAATGACAAAAAATGTAAAATCTGTGAGGTACTGTTTCTACCTTTTATCGGTTTTTGCAATGGTTCATTCTAATATTCTCACAAATTTTTGTTAGTTGTCTTTTAATTAGAAAAATATTGATTGCTTTGTGTATTGATGCAAGACCTATAAATTTATCCACAAAGTTTTTGAAAATTAGTTCCTTGAGGATAATAATCTCACTCTTAAGATAATGAAATATTGCTGAAGCATGAAATGAAAATTAATTAATAAATACATCAGAAGTGTTTGAGAAAATTGACATTTACTCTTGGTCAAAAATTTTACAAAGTCTCATTCTATGAAATTATCAGCCCAAAATGAACCCAAACATGATATGAATTTAAGCATCTCTGAACAGATCTCCAAGTTTTCCCGACCAGCCCGTAAACTGATATTGCAGCCACAGCTTATTCTTTCTTCTGATTTGCAAATTTTCGAATTAAGATGTCCCCAGACAAAATTAATTATGATTTACTGATGGTATTGCCTTACATCCTTGGGAAGTCTTTTGGTAAGGAATCCTTTTTAGGTCATTCCGATCGGAAAACAAACATGGCCACCAAAGATAATTCGATATATAAAAGAGTTCATTTCATATAAACCTCCAAGCCAAAAAGAACCACACTTTACGGGATATTTATTATTTTTTTTTTTTTGATTTATGAAATGACTGAGCCTACCAAAAGAGTTATTTATAGTGTACATGTATGTCCTTTCAGAATTTCTTATTTGATTAATTGCACGACTCGACACCAGGCATATTCATGGGCAATGCTGATTTATCGCATAGCCTCTATAACTAGTTCGTTTCAAGTTGTCTATTTTCTGTACTGTGAATATTGGATCTTCGTATAAGCATTTAAGTCATGACTTGCACGAGTTTTTGTATATTGTTTCTTTGTTTTGCGTTACCTTTGGCATGTTCGTGCATTTGAATTATTTCTCTGGATCGATCCTGAATGTGTTCATTTGGATTAGAGTCTCGACTCGAGTCCCATGCGAAGTTGGCCGGTTTTGACCAAGCAGAGATAAAAACTGTGGTACGTGGACGTGTTAGTGAACTGAAAGCTTAATAGAAGTAATCACGCGAGCTCCATAAGTTTGCTTTAGATTAGGCCTCGTGTTCAGTTTATCAGGCGGGGACGATAAAATTGTGAGTTTATTAATGAACCAACGATGTATGCCAAGCGATGACAAAGATTCGCATGGGAGAGGGTCAGACCTCAAAAACTCCTTAACAAAACTGGAGTACGATAATGGTCTTAGCAAGAGTAAGCACCGTTTGGATCATGTGCGGTAACTGTACTGGAAATCTTTATCTTTAAACCGGGTTCACACCAATCCGAAAAGAGGTAAATTATGAGTCCTATGAGTCCGCTAGTCGAGATACACTGATCATGTTGATACCATAAAATTAAGCCAAAAGAAAATTTCACCTGTCGTTTATTTTAGGATTCTCGAGACACTAATATTGTGCACTAATTCCTGATATTCGTAATCCGGGATGCATCCGTAATTTGTAATTTCATGAGAGTTTTTCTTTTGGTTTCACGTTCCGCTATATAGATGATGTCCTTTCACTGAATAACTCTAAATTTGGTGACCGCATCTATCCTATTGAACTTGAAATAAAAGATACTACAGAAACAGAAAGGTCTGCTTCTTACCTAGACTTACACCTAGAAATTGACAGTAAGGGCG
>JARWCS010224383.1:0-13654 GCA_034783895.1 Geukensia demissa
GGCAAAGAATCGGAAGTGGGATGCCTTACATTCCAGCGTAGTCACGTGGTCTGGGAGACGAAAATTCTGAAATGTTGGCGGAATAGAAATGATTCGAAACAACCGTATTCTAACACTGTTTCAAGGACTCAATGCATTCACAAAAACTACATCTAGTCATAAATAAACATTTTTTTAATGTGCTGGAAAATTGAAAGTTACTTTTAATTAATCGTGTTTTTATCATTATTGACTTACCATAAATTTGGGCCATTTTGGGATAGTTTACAAAGCACAACTTTTCAGGGGACACATTCGATTTCGTCGCAAAAGATACATTAGCTTCTGAAATTGAATAAATTTGATTCTCTTTTCGTGTAAGATATCAACTAAAAATACATCTTTCTTTTGCGGGTGGAAAAAAAACCCCGAGGGGTTTTTGATTGGTTGCGTTTTGATATGTGACTTCGGGAAGGGCTGTAAAAAGTTTTCATGTAATGTCTTTCCGTCCATTATTTTAGGAATTGATCATATCTTTCCGCTACGCTTGAGGTATTTTGTAAGGAAGCATTTTTTTTCAGATCCAGTTTGTCTAGTGAGAATCAATTTATAAAACTGCCGGGTTTATCTGTAAATGCTTTTTTCAATGACGACCATGAATATATGCATTAAAAATTTGAATGTGATTGTTTTTGCAATCTTTTATAAAATTTAACTTATTAAATATAACAAAGTGATTATACAGGTTATAATCAGAGTGATAATCAAGAATTGGTCATGCTATCTGTGCCGGATTATGGCATTATGACATTGACAAATCCATAAAATTCTGGAATACTCATGTTTACTTTATTCCAAATTCATAGTTATATTGTGGAATTTTAATTTAAGACATAGGAATAGACAGTTTCTACTCTACATCTGAAAGGTTTCATCTATATTTAAAGAGAAATTTATATAAAAAAATTACTCCAAATTTACTTTTAAAAAACAAAACTGATTAAAAGACTAGTTGATAAACTGCAGAAAAAAAATTACGACAAAGTTCTCCAAACCGCGAAAATATCCCTCCACTGATTTTCGAATCCCGAAAAATAAATCTCCGCGAAACAGTGCTAAATCATCAACACACAAAAATTGATAATGGCGAAAATAAGTTGGTTCACAGTACTTTGTTTAGATCACATACTTCATATGTTTTGGTTTAATGCTACTGATTAGATATAACTCCTTGAAATGTACATAGGACATCATAAAATTCACAATTAAACTAATTCAACAATGCTAAAATTCTATTGAAAAAGAGGACTTTTGTCGCTGTGCTAGGTTTATTTGCGTGTTTTACGAAAATGAAGATTTCACATTGTTAACAGCACACGGTTACATATAGAACTTATTAAGGTTGAAATAACAAATAGGATTTCCAGTCAACAAAAATAAACAGAAAAAAATGACTTGCGCGACATGATTTATTGAACGAATTGCAACTTTCGTTGTGTCAACTTGAGCCCTTACGTTGAAACAACAATCTATTCTACTAAAAATTTTAACATAACAAAGATTTGTGGCTGAAGCAGAATACAAACAATTACAAGGGAAGTGAAACGTCATTTTTTAATCTGAAGCCACATAATGCAATTGGGTGCAAAGCAACTCAAAGATACCCACACAAGAACATTCAATAGAGTATTAATACAACTGAAAAAATAACAACAAAAAATGGAAAATTAAAAAATGCAAACAAACGTTCCAAACTTTTTCTACATAATATATATATTAAATGAATGAGTTTGTTTCTATCAAGAATGAAATAATCCCATTTCTTAATATTATTAATGATTTATTTTTATGTTATATATATTAACAAATTGTCCCCTGTCTTATGTAAATTTTACTGTTGACGCGCTGTGTATATTGTTTACTTGTTGCTTATGTATGGTGGACAACCATCATTTAGTCTATCATAATTGTTTGTTTTAAAATATTTTTTAGTTAAAAATCGTTTTCTCATTTTTGTACATATATTTATGTCCATATCTTCATTCAGTTCCCATTTGAATAATTTTCAATTTGAAAGGAATCTCAGGAAAGGCCTGGAGTCTTGCATTTTTAGTCATGAAATGACCAATACATATTAAACTTCAATAACGTTTTGATAATATTTACATCAAAGGAAACACAATGGAAAAAAAATTAATTACGTTTTTTTGTACAACGTATCATATGTAGTACTGCTAGATTGGGAATCGTTCAAGATATCAACTATTCCTGTATGACCATTATCTGTTGCTGCTTGTAAAGGCGATCGTGCTCCAACCAAATTTGTAAGAGCTCCGTACTGTAACAGCTTTTTAACTATTTCATTATGTCCTTCTTTGGATGCACCATACAACGCAGTTTCCTGGTCAACAGAAACAACATTTGGGTTTGCATTATGTTCTAACAAAATTTCAACTATATCAACAAAACCGTATAGCGAAGCAATATATAGAGGTGTTTTGTCTGCTGCAGATGGAATATTTGGTTCAGCATTATGCTTTAAAAGAATATTAACGATATCGAAATTTCCATCCCTACAAGCAACGTAAAGTGGAGATCTTTGGCTGCTATCAGTAAAATTTATCTCACAGCCATGATTTAGTAATAACTCAACAATTTTGAAATTACCTATGGAACATGCAGCATACAGTGGTGTTGTATGTTCTACAGAACACGATATATTTGGATTAGCTCTATGTGCTAGCAAAATATCAACAATGTCAATATTGCCAGACTTTGTCGCAACATGAAGTGGTGAAATGTTTCCAAAACCACACAAATCTGGATACGCACGGTTTTTCAAAAGGCATTTAACAATATTTGTGTAGCCTTTTTCCGTTGCAATGATCAATGGTGTTCTGTCAAACAATGCAGTCAAATTTGGGTTCGCTTTATTTTCCAATAACTGTTCAACTGTCTTTAGATAACCATTAGTTGATGCAATGTAAAGCGGGGTCATTTTTGCATCGTCACACAAGTCGGGATTTGCTTTGTTATATAATAATTCGTTTACGGTTTCTTCGTGTCTGTTGCACACAGCAAGATACAAGGGTGTTTGATGTTTTATGTTTAATATATTCACATTGGCTTTATAGGTTATCAATAACTTAACCGTATTTAAATGTCCATTTTCCGACGCTTTATGTAACGGGGTGTTGTTGTCAGAATCGGATATGCTAGTATTCGCGCCATGTTCCAAAAGTAATTTTACTATTTCTGCAAAACCCCTTGATGACGCTGCATGCAAAGCTGAGCATCCGTTATAGTTACATAAATTTGGATTAGCTTTGAATGTCAGTAGCTCGCGGACTATTTTTGTATAACCTTTAAATGAAGCCACAAATAAAGGAGATTCATCACTATGAGATCTGTCATGCCTACATTTATTACAATCAACATGTTTTGCAAGCAACATTTTTGTCGTTTCAATGTGATTATACTCAGCTGATAGGTAAACGGAACTTCGTCCAGCTTCATCCGTGATATTTCGACTTTCTTCCTCAAAAATACCTATCAACCAGTCAACAATATCCGGGTATCCCTGGAGCGAGCATAGTAGAAGTGGTGAGCTGGTATTGTGCTGCAAAGCCTTTATTGTGCTGCAAGCTTTTTCGTCGTTTTTTACGAGTTGCAGGAATTTCGATCGAAATGATCTAAAAATTAGCAGTCTATTTGTAAATACAGAATCCGTATGGTGTTGTTTTATATCCAAGCACAAACGATTCAAGTACAGCTCTTCTTTTTGAAAAGGAATATTTATAAATTTCTCGTTCATCTTTTTACCCACACTTTCAAGATGGAATCGTTCTCGTATAACAGTTGGACTTGCGTATTTAACAAGAAGATCACAATGCAGACTACCCACATGTGACACTAATGTATCAAAAACCTCATCGTGTATTGTTGTAAAATTATTCCTTGATCTTTTAAAGAGAACATTACTAAAGTGCTTTATTTGTTTTTCTAACTGATTCCATGACGGACATTCCCTCTCGTTTCTAAAGAACTCATTCAGAAAAGTCAATTTATTACTTGGATATGACATATTGTCACTTACTTTGTTATCTGATATAACAAAAAGGGAAATAATACAGTCATGAAAAAAATCTGAAGATTCGAATTCGGACTTCATATAACGAAGTATATCTGATAATCTAGTAATTTCGTCAGGTTTAAGGATTTGGTGTAACTTGCATAAAAGCGGAAAGGTTTCTCTTTCTTCCAAGTTATCAATGTTATCAAAAATATGCAGCTTGCCATATTCTGGTAAATATTGCCTTGCAATGTTTTTTATTTCGGTGTCAGACAATGCATATTCTGGAGAAAAAAGATTTACTGTTGAATCCGTAAATATCCCTGTGTGAAACGGCAAATTTTTAAATACAAAGGACCTGGAAGATGCAAGTATTTTTACATCTGCTGTACCGAGAATATTCTTGATGGCAAAGGCCTTTTCATTCCAATTATCGAACAATTTGGAATCAAAAGTAAATTTTCCATATATATCATCAACAACAAATACTGTTCTATACAAATCATATCTTTTAGTTATATCTAAAGGACTGGTTGCGATGGAGATGGTGTATCCATAGTCGTTTTGAAGTTGCAAGGCAATATTGTGAATAATCGTTGATTTACCACTACCAGGTAGGCCAATAACACAAAATGCAGTCTTTCCCTTTTTTTCTATTTGATTCATTATCATTTTCATTGGTCTTCGGGGAACAACCATTTTGTCAAGTTCTTTCCATTCCTTGATAATTTCATCTTCTGTTATATATAACAAAGAAGAAACTTAATATTTAAATTAAATAAACTGAAGTTTAATTTCTTTAAAAAAAGATTTTTAAGGCAATTAACATTAACAAAATCACCTTTTTTCTGAAATTGTTCATGTAAAGTATAATTAAGTTATACTCAAGGGCAGTTTTTGCAGAATATAATTTGAAATGTCCTGGAAACAAGAAATCAAAGTCGTTTTCTTTCGAGAATGTTCCTGTTTGAAATACTCGCAAAAATGTACAGCGATCACAATAACCTTAAACATATTGACAAGTCTTGCAATTTTTACAAAAATAACCATTGCTGGTAACTTAATAGCTGTTATTTAACTTTCTAGGAAAGTGAAGAAATTCTAAAATTTCTGAATCATATATCTTGTCATTCCAGCTTTAAATTTCAGTGTAGTGTTGCACGTGTGTCTTTCGTTTCATTTTGCCCCCGAGAGTGGACAGGGTATAGAAATAGTCAATTCGGTTTCTCTGTTTGTAGTAGAACACAGTTTAAAGGCGCGTCCTTTGGTTGAGAGGGATGAATTAATACTCAACCACCCCGAGAAAAACCGGGGTTGAAAAATTGGTTGCTCGGTTTCTCCGCCAGGAGGTACGATCCCTCCTAAAGGGGTGTCATTTGGTTGGGTGGGATATATAAACTCTCAACCCATCGCGGACGGAAACGTTAACGCCGTGCCTCGTGTTTGGAGAAATGCTACCTTCTCAGCACGTTAAAGATTCCTTTGCAACAACTCCTAATGAGTGGTTCGTAGGTGACCAGTTGCTCAGGTAAAACTTCCCGCCCTTATCAAAACTGTCCCAATTTAGCATCCTGTGTCTAACAAATTCCCTGGCCTAATCAACGGCTTCTTTTTATGATTTGATTTATTGATTAACTTGTTCTCGTCCTGAATATTCATGAAGTATATGCCACTGGACGTTTAACAAGAATCAATCAGTCGGTCAATCGTTTCATTTTGTTGGTCATGGTCTTGTCTGTCTTCCGGCTTAATGATTTCTGTCTGCCCCTTTGGTATCTTCGAAAAAAAAACTATCAATGTTTAAAATGACTGTTTAGTCAATAAGAATGCTTACAAATTTCTACAAATTTAATTACCTGTTGTCATAATCTCAGAATAATTGGTAGTTATGTTGCTTTCTGATTTGCAATTTCTTAAACTAACTGATTTGACAGATTTTGTTGAAGTATAACAACCTTCCTGGGGATCTAAAAAGAGAATTGCCAAATAAAGTAACTAAAATACAAAATAATATTATCATAAATATAAATGATTTTTTTTTTTCGAAAAAAAAGACATTTATTCGTAGTATGCAGTTCGTCTCTGTTTATTTTTTTGAAGGAATTTATTTAAGTATCGCCTCGGTAATTTCAAAATCTTTGATGTTGGTTATGCTTATTTATAAAGCTTATCATACAATTATTGTTTTTTTTTGTCGTCAACATTTAGGTCTTATTTTTTGTTTTCATAGACCACAGGAAAGTAAATGATATAATTTGCTTGACTTTAACGCTTCATTTTTCTGTTTGATCCCGATTTTTTACAGTATTTTAGATCCAACTGTTTGGTACCTATAAGGTGTTTTCTAAATGTGCTCACTTATATTAACGCATTCGTTTTAACAGAGTACCTAAACATTTAAATGCGAAAACCAGTAGTACCATGCCTGCGAAACATATTAATTTAAATACAGAGGATACATATGAGCACTAGCAACAAAATTGTAATGTTTTTTCTGTATTTTAGACCAGTCTGAATTATTTTTCTCTCGATAAATTGTGTTTATGGGTCACTATTTACCTATGAAATACAAAAAAATGAAGAACAATTTGTATGAAATTTTCCTCATTCATAAACAACTTACATTGATTTTTAATATAAAAAACTGCGACAGTGCCTCTATAGACCACCTGTCGACATTTCTTTAAATGAACTATTGGTTTTAGGTTCTCGGGTTCGCCCCGTCCCCTGTGTCTGATCTTTTGGATTTCTTTCGCGACCTTAATATGTGATTACTCTATAATATACCTCCTCCATCAGATCTCTGAAGCAGGTACAAAATTCATCCCTAACACTGTTATGTATCATCGGATACTTCAGAGGATTCGGCACGTTTTAAGACGTTTCTGGTCACAGACTACTCGAGAATGCAACAAAATTTTATAACCGGTAGAAAATTGGAATAAAATGATATTACTGCAAATGTAAAGATTTAGTAAAAAATGGAATTTTACATTCTGCATTCTCTAGAAATATTTAATATAAAGCAAAATAACTAAAATTGATATTGTCCGTTAAATAACAATATTCAAGAAAGTACAAAATACAAAATTATAATGTTGAATAAATATGAAGAATATGCTGTATATACATTTCAAGGGGTAACCTCTTATCAGTAGCCTCTTAACCAAAGCATAGGACTTTGTCGTTGATGTCAAAACAGTGAATTTATTTTGTTTTCATACAAATATTGACTCTTATTACTGAATTTCACAAATACTAATAAAGTTGCATCAAAACCCATTTGTTTTTGCTCATGTTTATTGAAAATGTAGTATTGAATATATGGACGTACTGTGTTTGACATCACGTGTTGGGAAAAACCCTAAGCAGAAGGTGAATACACTCTTAAGAAAGACGCGTTTTGTTACATGTAAGTGCATTTTTATTGTTGGTTTGCTACTCTCAAATTGAATAAGGTGCATTTTTATGTGATTTTACAGTGTACAATCTGATACGATTTTTATAGCATGTCTTTTATAATGGTTGTTTACTTTGATTTTGACTTCGACCTTGATGTGTGGGAGGCTTTAAAGACGCAAATATGTTTAACCCGATATGATTCAATTGCCTGTCCCAAGTCAGAAGTCGATGTAATTCGTTTATCTTTTGCATTGTTTTTGCATTTATACGTATACCATTGAGACAAGATTTCCTTAATTTATGGTATATGTATACATGTTTATTTGTTCTGGGTGAGCGTGAACTATTCGCGAGAAGTTGGGTTCCGTCTATTTTGAGGGCACAATAAATACCGCTAGATTCAACAACCTACACCATTTCATGGATATGGATTATGATTTCCTTAAAATGTCACATTTCTGCTTTTTAATAAGTAAGTTTTAACTGATTACCTTTGAATTGTGTACCTGATACCTAATCTTATACCCGAATGGTGGATGAGAGAGCATTTGTCTAATTGGAATACTTCAATCGCAAGTATATTAAGAATTTATGAAATAGATCCAAGAGTCAAAGTGCAGTTTTCTTCCTAGACTGTGCCCATTTGAATAATTAAATCCTTCGGAAAAATATTGGATGTTGCAAGCAATCTGTTATAACTACATCCTGTCTGTAAAAGTTTACCTGTACTACATCAGATACGTGTACAAACTATTAAAATAACGTAAGTGTTGGTTTGAACAGCATGTTAACATGAGATTTATATTCACAAGGATTTGTTGCCTTTATTGTATTTTTTGAAGCACGTGTGAACAGAAATTTCTGTAACCGATATGGTCAATGTCGCACAGTGTTGTGAAGGCTATGGTTTGACACCATTCTAATTGCTTTTGGCTTCTTTGTTTGACGAAACAAATAAAATTGAGTTGATATTTGAAGTTGTTTTAATAGCATATTTTCTTCTTATTCACATTCAATGAAGAAAGCCGTGTAACTTTTGTTTAACGGTAAACGGTTGTGCAGAATTGATTCAAGAAAAGATATCAAGAAGAAAATTAGTATAACAGCACTTTTTTACTTTTTGCATATTATATTACCATACAGTGATATGTTATTTAAGAAAATTCTTATAACAAAATAATATTTTCTTACATTCCCTAAAAATGAAAACAAAAACAAAATATTGAAAAGAATGCACATAACACTAATACATGTACTACAGAGATCACCTACCCGCTTTACCTAAATCCGATATATGGCTAAAATTTACCACACTGGATCTGGATGGTAATGTCTTATGAACTTCAATTGTAGGGTAATTACTTTTAGGAACATCAATATATGATTTGTTCCAGATTGCTAAAACAAAAGAAAATAAATTAAGGAACTCCAATTAGACATGGCCTAAGGAGAATATATATCAGTAAAATACTCATAACAGTTTTCAAATCAAATCCCAGTAAACATTCAGTTAATGCAGTATGACTATAATATACGCTAATGATTCCTAAAGCTATTTAAATCGAAGACACAAAGTTAGCAGTAATGTATGGGAGTTATGTCCCCAATCGTTGTTCTTACCCCTTTTATCGGGGATGAATCCAAAATATGAGAAGAATACTCAGACATATATATAAATCAAATCAAACAGTTTGGAAAATTATCTGCTAACGGAAATCTATTAGATGTATCAAAATATTTTTCATCATCTTTACGAAGTCCAAAATCAGCAAATCTATTCTCATGCCGAATGAAAATCCATCATAATTTGCGGGCACCGTAGATCTTCAAAGTTAACGACTTATGCAAACGAGTAAAAAAGGAAAAGAGGGAAGAAGAATTACAAAGAAAATAACGATTGGGAGGGGTAAAAAAAAATAGCTCCAGAAAAATAAGAAGACGGATTTACAAAGAAGAACACTCCAGCAAAATATGTAAGTTTGTTTGGAATTAATTAGCGCGACTCTAAACAATATTTAAACCCAACCGAAACAAAGAAAGAATTAAAAGTCGAATATAACATTCCGTTTTGTTTAATATATCGTCATTCATTTCTAAAACTGAAAAATTTGCAATGTGACGATTTATAAAGATGGATAATGTAAGAGCAGGAATTACTTGCATTTTATTCTTTATTTTCAACTTATTAAGATATTATTTATTTTTCGAAAATTTTCTTAACTTGATGCAGTAGCACAAGCTAGGTATGATTAATCACATTTTACTATTGCCAGAAAATAAACCTCCACTCATAAAAGCGTCCATGAAATGTCTAAAATATCCCCCAATTCCGAAGTATTCAATTGCTCGATTTTGTTAGGGTGTCCTGATACAGAGATGTTTTACTAAGAATTGGAAAGATAATAATGACTGGTTTGTTCCTCCTCATATTTGATTCAAAATGTATTGAAAAAGGTGAAAAAGATAAAGCTAAATGCACATTAGTTGTATCAGAAGTACTTTTATAGTTAAAATGAATGGGAAAAATGCCATAAAACAGAATTTCACATTATTACACGCTGAAGAAGGAATTCGAAGATACCAAAGGGGCAGACAAAAATCGTAAGTCGGAAGACAGACAAGACCATGGCCAACAAAATGAAACGAAAGACAAACATAGAAGGGTAAGCAACTCCTGCTACAAATTATGATTCTGACATAAAACACAAATACATCGTGCTGATTTATTTTTTGTTTCGTAAGAACTTCTTTTTAAAGTTTTGAAGATCTGGAGTTTATGAGAGTATGCCATTTTTTTTTCAAAAATATGATAATTTAATCACCGTGATCGTCATTTTTGTTTTGACAAATATAGAAAGTATATGCATACAAACGTTTTGAATCGCCCAAATTTTTAAAAGGTTATAACAGGACATATATGTATAATACATGTTTCTGGTTTTAATAAATCCAATAAAAACAGTACTTTTTCGTTTCGTCAGTTTTCATTTGTAATCTATTTTGACGTCAAATCACATGATTGAAACCGTTCTTTTTGCGTGTAACGTGCAACTTTCATCGTGAATGGTGCGGTTTGCGTGTAACGTGAGAATCGTGTGCGTGTGGTTGGGAAAATTTTACGTTCCAGGGAGTGTAGGTAAACTGACTGTTGCTAAGAAAAAATACAACTTATTTAATCTCATCACATTTAGTTTATTATATACTGACTTAAATTAAGAAATTCAAATAAATTTTAACATGCCGTCAGTGACTTTTATACAGAAATATTTCACACGGGGAACTAAATCGATTTTTCAGCTACCATCCTTAATTCGCTGCTAGGAAACCATATCTTGGAGGTTGTGGTGTACACTATAATTGATGCTAATATGAAACCAGTTGAAGAGGTGGCCAAAAATAACCTTTTCCTACCTTCTACTTTATTTCTGAATTTATTTCTTAGGACACTGCGGGAAAATGCTGCAATTTACTATTTTATTTAATACGAGACCTTTTTTAAAATAAAAATGGGGTATATCTTTGAAATGTCTTTGTAATCCAATTCAATCTTTTAATTTTTAAAGTAAATATATGTCAATTGTATTATTCTACAATTAGACTTTAGGATAATATATTTGAATCCGTTCGGAACTCGACGGCCTTAAAATTTTAAAAAGCGAGTCAAGAAGCAAAACAGAAAAAGTCCCATTATTTACTTCACTGGGGGCATATGTGTCAAATACTGCATTTTAGGCAGCTCATTAAACATACACCTGTTCGAAATTTGGTGTATTTCCCAAATTTTATATGTGGTCAAGTCAAGCCACACTATTTGCTATAATGTAAAAATATACTGATATACACAAAGAACTAATTTTTACTACAAAGATATCCATCCCTATAGATGTTAAACTTTTGCCTTTTGGATCTGAAAATTTGGGAGATGTTGAAAATGATAATTTTCTGAAGGTGCAGAAAAAATATTCTTAGAAGCAAAGATTCCAAAAGATTCTTTCGTGGTCGATATAGTTTTTTTTCTATCATGGATAAGTTTAAATTGTATTTGCTCTTGGTTTTATGTATCGATCTAAGGTGTTAAGTCAATTTCAACCGATTATTTTCATATGTTTTCATTGTTGTTATATCACATCACCTTCCCAGGGGTGGGGGTTAAGTTTTCACAAAATGGTTTAACCCACTCACATATCATTGATTTTATGATTGTCCATGAGACACTCGACAAACCAAATGACTGTTGAATTGGTACCGTAACGCCTATTATAAATAAACCTAATCTATTAAAAAGAGGTGACAAATAACAATAAATGACTAATTAAACTACGACTACCACTGGACTACAAGTTCCTGTTTTGGGACATGCACTTAAGTATGTGACAGTGTAAAACTGGTTGGTCACCGCTCAACACTTCTCCTAATCTTGAACAGTGGTATGAAAAAATAGCACTAAACATAGATGCACTATAAATATCGTTTCTGAAGGTCATCAAAAAATATTCTAAGAAGCAAAGATTTGCAAAGATTCTTTCGTGGTTAACACTGGTACTTTTGTATTTTGAAACCACTGGGTCGATGATTCTGCCGGTGGAACATGGGGATTCAACAGTCCCATTTTATCATACAATGTTAAACAACAAATTGCTGATTGCTAAAATTCTAAAATACTGAAATTTTTCGAAAAGAAATGCACTTAGTAGTCCCTTCTGATACGGATTTGGCTTCCCATTTCGATTTTTTTCGTTTTAGCAATATTCTATTTAATCAAATTTAAATTTAGACTTCCTATGTTTCGGTTCTAAGGCTACTGATGAGAGGTTACTCCTTAATATATACATAAAGCATACCTTAATTTTCCATTTCTATTTTACATTGGTAATTTTGTATTTTGAAACCACTGGGTCGATACCTCAACTGGTGGAACATTGGTCCCCGAGGGTATTCACCAGCCCAATTGTCAGACTTTTCTAACATGAAATTTATGAAATTTATCAAACAATGTTTTGCAGAAATTTGCTGCATTTGCAAACATTTTTAAACAACGAAAATACGGAAAGGCTTCGAAAAGAAACAAACTTAGTAGTTGTCCCTGCCGTGGGATAAAGCTTCCCATTTCGATTAGTTTAGATTCGAGTGCAGTTGCTATCTCCTAGTCAAAAAACAAAAAAAACCAAAAAAAAAGTCGATAAGGGAACTAGGTTTTCCTTCACTACGGTGTCAATATAAACAGGCCCAAGTAAATTAAATGTTAAAACATTATTTAAAGTCAATGAAATCATTGGTTTTTAAATGCCAATATAAAAATATATAGACAGTACGTCGAAAACCTTACATGCATTTCCCGTATTAAGCTTTTGAAAAGTATCTCAATAGTATTACCAACAAAAACATATTTAAAGATTTAATAATAATGCTGTGACGATATACCTTTCGAATAAGTGTTTTTTTCGCCACGGTCCATAAAAAGAAGGATGTTATATCCAACGTTACATAGATAATTACAATTACATCCAAATTTTGTTTCTAGATCTTTATATGTATGAAAATATTTAGCAAATATTTTAATCAATTTAATGAAATCATTGACTTAATATTTCTTCGGTTATCCTCCATCTAAAATCCGTCAAATCTAAAATTCCACCTTATTTTAAAGATAAGTCTCTACCAATCATTTCATATACCTATTCCACACCTATTGCAACCAATATTTTCAACTACAAACACGTGTTGAAGAATTTCAGCATGGACGACTACAAGTCTAAACCTCCGGACTGCAATTGTGAAAGTTCCCCATTCAAATATAATCCTGTCGGCCACGTGATTACTGGTGAACTAAACATTGTCGCGAAAACATTTCTCTACGAAATGTGTTTGCGAAAGGGCCAAAGTTTCATGAGCCTCAATACATAAACTGGAAGTTCAATTTCAAGATCCTTATGAAATCGGATTATGCTAGACAGTGGGCGAAGCGTGAAGAAGAGGAACTAGATACCCTTTCCAAATGGGTGAAGGCTGCGCCGATAAAGCCCCTAACAACATTGTTTTTGTTTGTAAATCACCCTACATAGGCTGCTTGATAAAGGAATTAGGTATCGACAATTCATTTGGCAACCCAACATATACCCCAACGACATTTACCAAAGAGGAAATCCTTGACAATCATCGGTCAGTTTTGTCTTCTTTTGGAATTTCAACTAAAAAGGAGGA
>JARWCS010224493.1:0-13653 GCA_034783895.1 Geukensia demissa
ATCTGCAAATTTTTGTGGACTTCTTGATTCATCAATTTTCTCCATTTATAATGGAGATTAAGATCAAAAGTTACCCCAAATTTATTATTTTTTATCATTGTTGCGTTTCCCAAGGCCCCCCGTTGGATCCGCCCCTGGAGATTAAAATCTAATACAGTTGGTTTTTAAGGTGTTTTATGACGTTTTGTCCCACCATTTTCACAGTTTAGGTTTTCATGGTTTTACTGTTAATAGTTTAACACTAAAAAATCTAATTAGCCGATTACAGTTACATTTGAACGCCATCAAACTTTTATTTTTTGACTATTTAGAGCTTGATTGGGTCTCTCCTTCAGGCCTTAAGGTGACATGTGAATGTTTGAAATTTGAATGGTTGTCTCATAGAAAATCATACCACACATGAAAATAAAAAGATATTGGGTCAATGTCAGAACAACTTAACTCCAAACACAGGAAAACAGAAAGAATTTACAAATATGTAAGTCCCCACAAGGCTTAACAAGGGTGGAATACAAATAAAATTATACCTGAATGTTAATAAAAAATGTTCATGTAACAAAACATGTAACCCAGGGACGTCTCATTTTTTCAAGAACCACTGATCTTTGACAGGAAACTAACAAGCATTATCAGATTTGTTGTTAGTGATTACAAATCATGGCACAATCGAAGAGAATTTGCGATATAGCCTACCTTTTGAGTTCAATCGAAAATAGGTCGCTTATTATAAAAATATTTTAATAAAAACAAAAAAGGTCTAAAATAAATATTTGATAACCTTAATATATTTCTTCCAGCTCCTAGTTCCAAGGAAAGTGTCGGTTTGCCACCAAAGAAGTTTTTTTCATACGTTACTGAATGTCCAAGATTTGAAATTGTGAAATCCGCAACAGTAGAAGTAAAGAACAGGTGTGCTTTAATGTGTGTTTGTGAGGGTAAATGTAAAGGATTTCGTTATGTTTTAGACACTGGTTTATGTGAGCTTGTATCTGGAATCGCTTTAGATGCCGTTCTTTCTTCATATTATATAACAGACGAATAAAGACAGTATTGTAGTGTGTTGTAAATTAAAGTGTAAATAATATAAATACTTTAAGTTACACTGTGGACGGAAAGATAAATGATTATTGCTGTAGTACATATATACTAAATTTTGTAACAAAACAGAGTTGTTAATGATTCAGAATTGCCAGCGTTGTTGAAAGGTACGGGTATACTTACAATTATTTCTTTGTATGCCCCTAAAGCAATAGTTTTGTTTTTCTTTGTTTTGCGTCCGCATGTTGGTAGGTTTTGTTGTTAATGAGTTAAAAACGCACACAAAAATATTTCAGATAATCATTGGTTGAACGAGTCGGTGGAATTTTCTATTGCTTTATTCATACGTAAAATAATTGATTTTTAATTTAGCATTTTTTATAGATATATAGTGTGTCAAATAGATTTATTACAAAAAAAGATTTTAACTTTTATGAATTGGTGTTAGTCTGTTTGACATGTCTATCTTAATGGCTGTGTTTTTTATTCTGTGTTTGTTTTTCATCCTGGCTGTCTGGTAGGTTTCAGAAATTTGTCCTGTTTAAAAACAAACAAAAAAATCCAGACACGGCCTAAATGATGAAAAGGTGTATGGAAAATAAGCTCAATTATAATTAACATTGGATAACCTTTTCTTTAACTTCCTAGTGGAAAACTTTACATGGAACGGCATTTATGTGTATTTGCTGAAATTGTCGTCAAAATCATTGTATCGCCATTTAATTAAATGATCTACCTTGTTTTCCTATTTTTGTTGCCATACCATTCCGTGCAATAAATTTTTGACGTTGTGATTGTAATAATGATTACCATGGAACTGACTGCTCATTTCGGCACGTTTTATGGTGTATAAGAAGGTTGAGCGCTGTACATTTTGCATAAAACACGAAAGGGATTTAACTAAAATGGGCTTATGAATAGTTTCATATTTTGTATTTTGTCAGCCGCGTTAATGGTATGGATCTTGAGGTGGTAGATTGTAATGTGATATGTAGAAGTTAATTTAGATTTTTTTTTTTTTTTTTTTGGTGAATGGCTGTCTCACGGACAATCATACCATATCTCGAATTTTTATATATAGAAAGAACTCCTTTGCTACAGAAACAAAAAAAAAAGGAAATTATTTCCAGCTCAGTTGAAATTGAGGAATGTAGAAAAATTGTTTCTATATCATTGATGTACAATGTATTATTTTTTTCTATTATCATTACATAGATACCTGTCAAATTCGTAAGGTAATTGTCCGACGTAGCAAACATGATTTATATTTATTTAATTTCCCATAAGAATATGTTTTGGTGTGTGACGCAAAGGTTTTTCAACTTTAGGTTTTTCTACAATTTGGTAGATTAAATACGTTGGGTTATTATACGTTTGCGATATAAACCTTTCTAAGTTATGTGATCCAGGTATCTTATCCCAACAATATATTTTTTAATTGTTTGTCGGTTTGCAATTTGGTGAAAGGATTAAGTACTTTTTTATTTTTTATTTTTGAAACAGCTTTGAAACAAAAATTGAGGCTTAAATTCCTTCGTGCTGCGTGTGCATGAATCTAAGAGTCTACCTCAGCTGTTTAGTGGAAGAATTGGCATATGGTTTTTTTCATTTATTGGTAAAATCATTTATTTGTTTGTTATTCATTTAACTAAAGAACGACATAGCGGGACTTTAAGTCCAAGCGACCTTAGACTGGCTGCTCTTATATACTTTTGCACACCATCTAGTTGAAAAAGTTTTCGATTCACCTATTTCAACTCCTACAATAATATTCTGGGCCTGGATGCCATAGTGTCGGTACACCTGGCAATTTAAATATTGAAAAACATGTATTTTTCGTAACTTTAAAAAAAAAATTGAATCTATGTTCAATTTATATTTTTAATATTTTCTTGGTTAATGTAAACTAATTTCAGATACTTTTATAAATTATATGTATTTTAGACACAATAAATCTATAGTCAATACTAATATGTTGTTAATGCCAAAGAATTGCTGTGAAATAAATAAAAACCTACTCTTACCCCTTAACCTTTCCATAAAAAAGTTTCTGAAGAACAAAAACATGGACCTATAACTTTCAGCGAAAAGCCGATTTCTTAAGTCATATTGTTTTTCTTGAACTGTGTTGAACTCAGTGTCGCCTAAAGTTGCATTCGTAATATATGTTCTCTACCCATGTGACATCATAATCCGTTTCATTTAGATATGGAGCATTGTTTCTGAGAAAAGAAATTTGAAGGGAACTTTAAGTGAAAAAGCCGATTTTCATCAAAGTCTAAAAAATATAATTCTGACTGACATTGTGGTCAAGTTCAGTTAAATGTAGGTGAATATGATGTACAACTTTCCAATAAATAATCCTGACATTCATCATAAAACTACATTGTAGAGTAAGTAAATAAAACAAAACTTGGGCGTATCGCAGACGCCTACCCCGAGGCAATTACCATATTTTACCTTCACTTCGTAAAGGCAAGCTATATTAATTCAAAGATACCATAGGGGCAGACAAAGCAAGACCAAAAAAAGATAAACAGAAATCAAAGCACACAAAAAAGTACACAGAAAACGAAAGTGTTATCAAAACGAACCCTATAATTTAAAAACGAAATTGGAGTAATTGTTCGTAAAATTCAATTAACATATTCATTTCTGTAATTTAAATATTTCTTCGTCAATATAACAATCTTTTCATCACACTGATGTATTTGACATGCGATTTACCAGATGAGAACATGTAATATGTTTTTATCATTTTTATAAGTTGATGATCACAAAAGCAAATTAAGTGATGTTTGTCAATTAAAATTTTGATGGATAGCCAATTTGAAAATCAGACATATAACGGATTACTAAAATTCTAGTGGCGTTCTTCTTTCATTCTGCTTTCTATTCTAATAATTATTCCGTTGTAAATTCTCATTCAAATTTTATTCAAGTCAAAAGATCCTAGTCACAACCAAACAGAAAGATCCGGTGAAAATTGAAAAGATATTCATGGAAATTAAAAATATTTTTTGTAAACTCCACGAAAACTATTTTGTCAGCGGCGGTAGTATATATTTAGTAATAGATTCTGTTATTATATTTTCTATCCTATCGTGATCTCTACAAGAATTCGAAGATACCAAAGTGACAGACCGACATCTTTCAATCAGAAGGCAGACATGACCGTTGCCAACAAAAAAGAAACTAAAAATACAATCATAATATGCACACACTACATTGAAAACTAAAGCTAGAGTAACATGAACCCTATAAAAACTAGGGTGAGTTCAGTTGCTCCGAAAGGTTAAGAAACTCATTCTACACTATTGGCACTCGTCGTGTTACTCAGTAGACAAAGCCGGTGTATAGTCGCAATTTGATGTCACAACAAGTGGAAGATTTCTATTGTCATTTGCGATTACCGGTCAACCAAAACATGATTGCGACAGAAAAATTTCTAGAGTGATGACGTTAATCTTTCCACAAGAAACCGTTTGTTCAGTAGCATTCTTGTCAGTAGCATAGCAACCTTCTATCAATAAAATTCTGGAGGCTGACGCATATCAACCGAACAATATACACTCTTTATGCAGGTGCGACTGGAATGATGGCAGACATTAACGGAAAGTTTACAATAGGAAAATTAAAGTCATCTCTCTTGTCGTACAGTTTTGTTCATAAGCCGTCCTAGCTGTCAATTTCTATGTGTAAATCAAGGTACTAAGCAGACCTTTCTGTTTTTTTTTTTTATAGTATCCTTTATTTGAAGTTCAATTGAATAGATGCAGTCAACATAATCACCAAATTTAGAATTATTCAGTGAAATAACTTCATCTATATCGCGGTACCTGAAACCAAAGGGGTTGAGCCAAATTTTTCTCTTTTTTTCTACAGAAGTCTCTGTAAGAAGGCAAACTGGCAACTGAATAAATCGGCGAGAAGGATATCACAGTTGGCCCCAATCGGAATGCCGACAGTCTATTGAAACACATTTCCTTCAAACATTACAAAAATGTTGTCAATCAAGAAATCTAGCATTCTGCAAATGTCAGCTTTGGAGTACTTTTTATTAGAATCAGATTGACATATTACAAAATATGGTTTGTCCCTTCCTAGAACCAAATATTTGTACCTGATGTGCAATCTTTTAAACAAAACAAATGTGAACCAAAGCTTTTAATTAAGTGGCAAGATTTCTAAGCTGATATTTTAGAAATTCTAATTCAAGGTTATTATCCTATCAAAAATGTATGTGTCTTTTTTACTTAAAACAAAACTTGTATTACCAAAAAAGCCATAGATGTCTCATGTGTCTAACCAAATCAGGAATTGTGGTCATAGGTTTGTCTTTTTTCTTAAGTGTCAAGTGTTTTGTTACATGTACATTTTTGATAATAATCAGGTAACTAACGTATTGACGATTTTGTATTCAGGGCGATTTAGAGCTTTTCACAAGGAGTGGTATTCCACCATTGTTGAAGACCTTATGGAAACTTCTTGATTTATAAATGCCCTCAATGTCGATGACACAACATTTAAATGCCCGAGAGTATTCACCAGCGCAATTGTCAGACTTGTCTGACATGACATTTATCAATGTTTTAAAGAAACCGATTCGAAGGCACTGAAAATACGGAAAGGCCTCGAAAAGCAGTGCACTTAGTACTTGCCCCTGCCGTCGGATTTGGCTTCCCATTTCAATTTGTTTGGATTTGAATGCTTCTTTTGGTATGTTTGGATCTTGGACTTCCTATGTTTTGGATCTAATTCTGCTGATGAGAGGTTACTTCTTAAAATGTACATATAGCATACATAAATGCTCCATTCATTCAACGTTGGTAATTTTCTATTTTAAAATCTGAATTATGTTAACATATTAAAAACCAATTACATATCGATTGTCAGGTAAAATCATAAGCAGACCTAAATAGGGTGATTGGTGTTTAAGGCGACGCGAAGATAATATCTCTAAATACATTTTGTTTTATTTATCTGCAACTATCAAATCTAAGTCCTAATATCTATGGAAAAGATGAAAACACGACCCTCATCTTATTAAGGGGTTAAGAATTCCAGTTCCACATAGTATTTAAGGAAGAACAGTGACTGGAATCTCATCCCCAATGATTTTTTTTTCAACTACATGTATTGTGAATTAATCATTATAAAGATTAAAACTCTTGACTTGGTTGGTCGTATTTTTTTTTTCATTTGGGCAACGTAAATTCATGGCTTCCAATAAGGGACGTCTGTCGCTGAAGGAGCAAACTTCATGTTTTCTTCTGCGTTCATGATATGAAGTCTTCTGATGATATTGTTCCCATTTCTGTTGCGTTAATAAACAATTCTTTTAACCATCGCAGTTAAAGTTTTTACTCCTTTCGACTTCTCAATCTCGTTACCCTGAATTTTGTTGGTATACATCTATTTTCTTTCATTGCGTCCATCTTCAATCACACCTACAACCTATTTATGCAAACCAGCAGTCATTTTGACAGATGAAAAGCTAGATAATTGGACTTGTCAAACATACTCTGCAATTTTTTTTGTAATATCTTTTTTCAAATTTCCGTAAATTCTGTGAACCCTTGTCGATCGATAAAAACACTATATTTAGCGTGGCAAAAATCATTTCTTTGTTTGTTAGTTGCGCAAAAGCTAAATTTAAGTATTGCAACCACAAGAAAAACAGAAGAAATTTACAAATCTACAGGAGTCCATATGACCTTCAGCAAAGATGGAATTCCACCTCTGTGAAAAGCTCTAAATCGTCACAAATAAATAAAACGTTTTCACGATTGATTGATTGTTGGTTGCTAAACGTTCAACGGCAAATATTTTATGCACATTTAGGAATTGAACAACTTTAACAATTACCAAAATTATCGAAAGTGTGAATGGAGTGGGACACAACAGGGCAACGGCTTTTGACTGCCCCTGGAAAATGGGTACAGACGAAAATTTTAGGATTTGTAGCGGCATTAGCCTCCTCGTTTTTTTTAAGTCTACAAAAGGGATCTTTTACGGAGATGGAGCGTGGTATTCTCCAAAAACGTTATCTACTATGGTCCACGGCCAGGTTTTCCGTATTGTAACCTGGCAGCCCCGACGCAAAGCTCCCCTATCCGCCACCTTGGGATCACGCTGGTTCAGCCCGGAGGGTTGAGACCTGGAAACCACTCCGGTGCCCAGACATTTTTTACGTAAAAAATACAGCTCTAAAATGAATATTATCAAAAATGTACAAGTCATAAAACATTTAACACAAAGCCAAACCTATAACCGAAATGCCTAAAAATTGGACAGGCACATGAGACATGTTGTTGGGATAAACACGTTTCGTGAGATTTCTGATATTGTGACTGTCTACATAAAAATAATTCGAAGATAACAGACAAGACCATGGCCAACAAAAAAGAAAGACAAGCATAGTTCGCACAATACTACACAGAAAACTAAAACTAGAGTAACACAAATTCTACAAAAACAACGTTGAATTCAGGTGCTCTGGAAGGGTTAGCAACTATTTCTCCACTAGTGGCACCCGTAAACTCTGTAGACGATGCCGATGTATAGTCGCAATCGGTGTTAGTCACAACTAGTATAGGAACGTATTTGTTGTCACGACAGTGGGAAGATATCCATTGTATTGTGTGAAATGGATATTTCGTATCGGTCAATCAAATCATGATGGCGACCAAAAATTTTCTGGTTTTATGACTTTAATCTTTCCTTGAGAGATCTATTATTGTTGAAGATACCAAAGGTGCAGACAAAAATCGTTAAATCAGAAGACAGACAAAACCATGGCCAACAATAAAGAAACGAAAGACAAACATAGTACGTACAAACTACATTGAAAGCTAAAGCAAGAGTACCTCGAACCCTACAAGACCCAGTGTGAGATCAAGTTGTCCGGAAGGGTAAGCAACTCCTGCTCCACTAGTGGTTACTCATGGACAAAGCCGCTGTATAGTCGCAATCGGTGTTAGTTACAACCGGTATAGGAACGGATATTCATTGTCTTTTTTGAAATGGATATTTCGTACCGGTCAACCAAATCGTGATGACGACTGGAAAAATTCCGGAGTGATGACTTTAATCTTTCCTTGAGAAACCTTGGTTCAGTAGCTTTTTTGGCAGCAGCAGCCCTCTATCAATACAATCCTGATAGGAAGGGCACGCCCTGGAGAAGCGTGTCAACTGAGAAATATACACTCCGTATGCAGTTGCGGCTGGCATGAAAGGAACGTTTAGGATAGGAAGATCAAAGTCAACTCTCTTGTGGTAAAGTTTTTTTTCTTAACCCACCCTTACATTCATTTTTAGTTGTAAGTCAAGTTATGAAGCAGACCTTTCTGATTCTGTATCATTGAATTCAAGTTCAACTGGATATATGCGGTCATCATAGTCACCAAATTTAAAATTATTCAGTGAGAGAACATTATCTATATAGCACAACGACGTAAAAACCAAAAAATTGAGCTAACTTTTTTTCTTTTCTCTGCAGCAGAAGGTACTTTGTGAAGTCAGCTCCATACAAATAAAAAGAATAAATCGGCGAGAAGAAGAACCAAAGCTTTTAATTTTTCTTTAAGTTTTGAATTGGAAATAGTGGTATATAGGGCTTAAATTCAAATATTTGCTACTGCAAGAGAAAGGACCTTGATTTAAGGCATTCGAACAGATTTTTGGAATTTTTTATTCATCCAGATCAGCTTGAAACTAAAGAAACGTCGAATACATTTTATCTGTTCTCGAACTGACAATAGGCATTTAAAAATACAAAGCCGATTGACAAATGTGACAACTTCAACTTTCAAATAGTCAACTTCCTGATCATAGGTACATGAAGAACCATTCCAGCCGTCCTAGCATTGGCGCATACAAACTCACACAGCTGATTCGTCATCAAAGAGCTTTAATCCACTGGCGTGATTTCTTTACAGGGCTCTGCTGCTGACAACACGATATGGTTTGACGGTATGTAATATCCGAGCAACAAATGAGGACGACTCTTCTCCTTATACCTTGGAGAGACAACTACTGGATAATTAAAATCGGTAATGATGCCGGTGTCTTTAAAGAAGTACACATTTATTACTCTTACGAACCAATATGTTCATCCCATTTTTTATATATAAATATCAATGTTGTGTTTCCTGTCGATCCTTTCACCAATTTTCCGTGTTTCTTGATTTGTCCTATTTTATTTGCCTTTTAGCTTTTTTACTTTTATGTATATAAAAACGGTTAAAACTTTAAATATTGGTTTGATACTAATCAAAGGAACATTCTTAGCTAAAATTAAATGAAAAATATTGAAAACTTGATTTTACAATCAAAGTTTATAGTTAATGCAAATACAGAAGTTTAATGTATTTTTATTGAACGTAGAGGTTAATTTGTTTGTCATGGGTTTTATTTGCAGATCACTTTTGAATTAATTATTCGCTATTAAGTGATGAAAATGGGAGTGCTTTTTGTATTTTGAGGAAGAAAAATGTTACACTCCTATAATAGATTTTTAAAGTTTTACCCAATACATATAAAACTGCAAATTTAATCTAACAAAAAACATAACCTTCATACTGAATGTCATATGACGACAAAATTTGACGATGTATGAAAAAACCTCTGGTAGTTTACTGGTAATATTTTGTCATTTTTATCTTTTAAATATAACTGGTAAGTTTACTAAATCTATTTTACATCGTAAAGTTACCTTAAAATTTCACCATTTGCTCATATTAAGAGTATTACGGACTAGAGGTTGGATGATTAATTACTCCACACCTTAAGTTCCGGGTAGGTTTTCTTTGCAGTTTAGTTTTAACATATTTTATTTGCCAAATAAAGCAAAATGGAAAAGAAACAAGTTATACAAACTCATAAAGTCTTCTGTTATACAATAAAAAACAAAACAATATCTTGGCATGAAGATCATGTAAAATTGTATAATATACTCATAAAAGAACTGTATGAACATGTAAAGAAAAAGAAGTAAAAATTATATGAAAATGTAGTGGTGTGTGTGGATTTTGGAGAATCTCAAATATCAAATCAGGTAATCAAACAACAAGGAATCTTTGTGTCTTTTTTTTAGATAATCGAACATGCTTTTAAACATGGAATCCTTTTATTCATCTGAAAGTAAAACACTACCACAAGTTAACAGATTAGGGTCCAGGATGCAATCATCGGGTAACCATATAAGATCATCAAATAACTGTTCACGAAGATTTGTGTATCGGGAAAAATTAAAATGAAATGTTTGAAATCTTCTCGTCTGTTTCCACATCGAAACATTGGGTTTGACACTGTTTTTTTCTTCTTTTTTTTTTGGCATTCAGTTCACAGTAATTACCAGCTGTTATTTGGACATTTTTATACTAATATGATACATCAACCATTTCCTATGTTGAGTAAACCAGAAATGGAAGAAGTGTAACTTTTTGTGCTTGCAAACATTACTATACTTAATTTGTTTTACAGCAACAGCAATCAATATTTCGACTATTGATGACGGTGTCAGCAATAATTTGAAGCTAACAGAGCTCGGCGCATTTCCATATACCGATTCCTACTTAAGATTCAGGGCGTCAGGATGCAGGGATGCCCGTCTGTTTCTGCTTTCCAAAGCAAATAAAAAGAAACCATATTACTATATTCACCTAGGTGGTTGGAGTAACACCAAATCTATTTTAGCTAGGCACCATAATCTAGTAACAGACGTTTCATCATTTGAAGAATTCGGTGTAATGAACTGCTCTACATACAAGGACTTTTGGGTTAATTGGGCTGATGGCTACATATCAGTTGGTAGAGGGAACACGATAGGTAGTGATGTATTTCTATCGTATCATGATGTATGCATGTTTAAGATCCAAGAAATCTTGATAAGTTCAACACAACAATCAACTATCTTATGGGAATTGTTCGATCCATGTAAGTTATTTTTACTTCTTATATGAAGCTGGTTTTACTGGAACGAAATAATATGAAAATGTCGGAATAGCTTGATCTAATTTCTGAAATATAGACATCAAATTCTTAATTTAATGTTAATATTTTTCTGTTAATCATCAAATTCGCCAGCTTGTGCTTATACCGAAATGTCTTATTGATTATTCTGTATTATACCCTATACACAAGATATAATACAGATGAAGACCCAAATGCCTGTCTGGGCTTTACCCTGTGGATATATAATGCAGTCAAGTATTCGGACCAAATCATAAATAAAGTAACTAATACACTAATATTTTTCGACTTTTGTAGGGTTAACCTGTAGGCTACCTTTTCCTTCAAATTTATGCATTTCTAAAGGCTGTTTATTTCTCTCAGAGAATTCTTCAAGTCATGCTTTGATTGATTGATTGTTTGGATGTTGCTTAACACCCTGTGGGAAAAATGTTTCATCCATATTAAGGACGAAGCAATTAAAAAAACCACCATAAAAAAATGGGCGTGATGGGTGTCAGTCCGGGAAATGTTACTACCACAGACTGCCAAATCGGATTGAAGCTGTTGATTAATGAGCGGAAACAGTTTTGCATGCGCAACTGGCCACTGATGGATCCTAACCATAGGCTGATGTTAAGGGATCTTTAACTTTTGAGAGCGTGACATTTTCTGGACACGGGGCACAGTGGAACGTTCCCTTCCGAGCCGCCAAACCAAAGGATGCCCTTTACGAAGCTACTACCGGGATGATCAAGTATTAATGTATAAAATATCTTCAACGGTCGACTCTTTTACTAACAAGCGAAAACCGAACGGAATTTTTCTAAACCTCGGCCGCCCTAGGGTTCTTTTTAAAGGTTGCGTTATGGAAGCCTAAAAATCGGGTAAATAAGTAAAGAAAACATTTTTCACATTTTTGATGTTTAAAACAACCAACTTAAAAAGACTTAATTAAAAGAATTTGAAAACACCGAAATGAAAGAAGAAAGATTTTAAGTTATTGTTAACAACCAATGTTTCAAATATATGGACGGTGACAGTGTTTGGTATAACCATTTTGCAATCTACATTTTGTAAACTATGAAAAATTTCTCTGTTTGGAAATTATAGTTGTTTTCAACTCTGAAAAGACTCAGGTGAAGCGTGCTTCCATATAACCCGGCTTTATAGGTTTTGAATCCTGCTAAATACTTTGAAATGTAGGTCAAATGCAATTAACAAATATAGACATTTTAAAGAAATAATCTGGAGTGTACAAAGAATAATAATCATCAATAACCAATAACGTGCAATAACCCTTTTATTGTATGGCAAAACCGTTAAAAATGCTGAAAACACTATCTTTAACATCAATGACGTCACTTTTCCAGAGCAATACTGCACTGAATGCAATATCGTGGAATATTGCACGTTAACGTTTGGTTACTTTCTACGTGGAATAAAACGTTGCTATACAATAAAGCAGAAATATTGCAGGGGTTATCGTTATTTGCACCTAAAAGTGGTCCCCATGTAAAATCTAGCAGATTAATTTTTATCGTACAAAATTAGAGACTGGAATTGGTTTACAACCACGGAACTGACTCACCCTTCCAAGGTACATGATCTTATGTCTTTTTTTAAAAATGCAATAGAACATGAGAAGTACTTGTTACCCCTTCAAAACACCTGATCTCCCGCCTGTCTTGTTAATCACTAGTCTTCCCGGGACTTTAACTGTTACGGATAGTGCCTTGTATTTGTCTGTTTTCTAGGCGTTTCTACTTTCTAGTATTATATCTTTCATATTATATATAGACATATTTAATTCTTTAAGTCACTTTAATGCAAAATACCAAGAAATTGTTTATGTGTTACCGTTAATTTATTTTCTACAAAATCCCTGTTTAAAAATTGAAAATCTTTCACTACAGTGGCCAGTAAACACGTTTTTGTTTTGTTTTTAAGACCTCCTGGTCTATGTGATCCAAATAAAAAGAGATCTGTCATTTTATCGGCATGAAATGGAGTTCAAAGTTCTTCATAAAGTGTTTTATACATCCGTTTAAAATATATTTTATCCCTCCCTTTTAGTGCCCCCAGAAATACTATAAGAAATGAGAATAAAAAGTATCATTTAATTAACCAAAAAACTAAAAATAAATAAACACCTTTAGGCTACTGGTAAATTTTGATTCATTCACAATAAAATTTCTGGAAAGAAAGTGTCATTCATCAGATAGTGATTATTCACATAATTTCTATCTTTACATTTTCAAGCATATATCGTGTACTGAGTAAATAGACCCTTATAACATTTTAATTTAATAAAAAGATCACATCTTAATTACCAGACCAGTTTGTTCCTGTCATATAACACATGCTAGGCAAATTATAATAAAACCTTACTTTTAAACACTTTCAGCATATTTCTACAAAGTTCTAGTGATAAATTTATTTTGTGGAGGATTTGGTAGAAATATTTATTTTGGTAATCTGGAACATCCATGATGTAGATTGCAAAACGGACCGCAGTCAAACAGTTTTTAAGATAGCCTGTACATTGATTAAATCGACTTAGTCTAATTGGTCTGATATTATACAGTGGTTGTTGTTGTTTTGTTAGTTATTTATTGTTATATGTTCACCATTTTTGCTTTAGATTAGGTCGATTGTCGT
>JARWCS010224603.1:0-13651 GCA_034783895.1 Geukensia demissa
TTTTTAAAGTTTTGGTTAACTCTGAGGTTAAGTTTTTTTCAAAGTTTAATAATTTTGACAGATCTTTGTAGATAATAGTAAATATCTTTATGGATATTAATGAATCTTACCAGGGACTTTCCCTTGAGCATATTTATATCATACAGACTTAAATTACGAAATAAATAAAAAAAAAATAAAAAAAGAATACTTCATATACTGGCAATGCTTACACCAGGTTCCGATGGAACCGTACAAATTTTTTTTTCATCAATACACAATATCCCAACAAAAACAAAAATTATGCTAATAGACATTTATAAAATACATTTAAAAAGTTATGTCACCTGTGTCCTGGGTATCCAATTAAAGATAAAAAAATAAAATTCATGAATTTCAGTGTTAGCTCTATATTACAATTAATACCTTAAATTGAGAAAAATCAGATATACAAATTATGTAAGCAGTCCTGATATGTGAAAATGGAGAATTTGTTGTAGTATTAATTTATTTTAATGTACCAAAAAATGACAATACTGTTAATCTCCATCAGGGAGATCTCCCTAAAAGTGCTTTTGCATTTGGAACATGTTAAAACCTGTAAAATATTTTTTCTGTTACAGAATGCCTTGGACGAACTGATGCCAGATAAGAGGAACATGAGAATGAATATGTCACCAATGCATCATATTTCACCAACAAATCTGTCACCTCAGCATAATATGTCACCACAACATATGGGCATGTCACCATCTCATTCCAACGCATCATCACATAGTAACAGTATGTCACCACCAAGTGTCAACATGTCACCTCACCACATTTCACCACAGAACATAAATATGTCACCACAACATATGAATGTGTCACCTCAACATGTCAATATGTCACCACAACATGTCAATATGTCACCACAACAGCAGCAGGTCAATATGTCACCACTAGACAATATGGTTATGATGAGCGACATGTCAGGACAGAATGGTATGGGGTACCAGTCAGCGTTACCTAAACTGGTTCCCAACATACAACCAAGATCCCCAGTTCTTGGCACACTTATGGTAAATACTGTATTTCTTATATTGATAAAATGCTTCTTTGTCAAAATTCTAGTGGTATCATGCAAAAGTTAACACAAGCTTCGAAAACCTACACATGTTAAAATTTAATTTTTTTTTTTTAGAAAGCCATGCTGTGTAGAAAATTAAGGTTAATTTTGCATGCCAACCCCAGTCATGGAAGAAATATTTCACACAGATCCCAACAGGGGAGACAACTCAATATTTGTTAAACCTACTACAATAATGAATACTCAAATGAATTAAAAATCGGACAAAATAAAATTATTATTTTCATTTTACATCATATTTAAAACAGACAAAAATATGTGATAAATAAATTATTACATGTAACTTTCCAAATCATCCACAGTATCATTCCTCAACCTAAATCGTCCCTCAGGGCTGATAAGTGATATCAGGCTGATACTTGGTTTGATTTAGAAAGAATAATCTATAATGATCAATTAGTTTGCTAAAAATTATTATTCCAGAGTTTGTACCTAAAATTTACACTGCCTTGGTTAGCGTGCCCGGCTGTGTCAAACCAAAGACATTAAAATTGGTATTTGCTGCTTGTCATGGAACTTTGCACTCTCTGTGATTTTTGTGCTTCAATATGTCGTGAAAAATCAAATTTGCCAGTCAAATGCAACACATCAAAAATGTGATTTTTAATAAAAAAAGTAAAAATTGTTTCTGTTGTAGATAAATAATATATTCATGTTACTATTTTAGGAAGAAGCCAATTCAGAAACGAACATCATGGCATCAATGTGTGTTCGAAATGGTTGTGTAAATAGAAGTATAGACCACTCAGGCTGGGACAACGAATATTGCTCAACTGACTGTGTGGTCAGTCACTGTAGGTTAGTATCCATGACAACTGACTGGTCAGTCATTGTATGTTATTGTCCATGACAACCGACTCTGTGGTCAGTGACTGTAGGTTAGTATCCATGACAACTGACTGTAGTCAGTCATTGTATGTTATTGTCCATGACAACCGACTGTGGTCAGTCATTGTAGGTTAGTATCCATGACAACTGACTGTGTCAGTCATTGTATGTTATTGTCCATGACAAGTGACTGTGTGGTCAGTCATTGTAGTTTAGTATCCATGACAACTACTGTGTGGTCAGTCATTGTAGGTTAGTGTCCATGGCAACTACTGTGTGGTCAGTCACTGTAGGTTAGTATCTATGACAATCTATGACAACTGACTCAGTGGTCAGTCACTGTAGGTTAGTATCCATGACAACTGACTGTCTGTGTTGTCATTTCTTGTTATTTCTTCTTAGTTTTGAATGGACAGAACCTACTCAGACAATATATGTTATCCGACTTTATTTGGCGGATATCGTCTTTTAAAAGGCAGATACTATATTTAGAAGGTGAGCCGAAAATCAAGAGAAACCCTTTTCCTCCCTGACTTATCTGAAAAACCAGCACACTGACCCATCATACTTTTTCTGCTTTTTTAGTTCAAATGTGAATGATCTGAAAAGCAATTATAATCTGTTTAAAAACTTGTTATTTCTAATATCAGCAGTGAACATTCTTAGATGTGATCAGGTGGAGGTTTTGAAAAAGAATTTAAAAACTTTGTCCTTTGGCTTCAGTAGTTGTAGATTTTTTTAGTATGTTAACAATTGAAGTTTATTTGATGGAGTTATCTCCCCTAATCTAGATTTTTTTCAATGCATTTCTTTGATTACTGACCATAAGAATGAAAATCATGCTTGTTTTTTTTCCAAATGCCATAACATTCTAAATTTGAATTTGAATGAATTTATGTGTTTTTATGCTATGATCCACTTTTATCTAAAATTGCCAACCGCCTCGGTGTTGTAATGGTTAGCATGCTCGCCTCGAGTGCGGAAGGTCTTCGGTTCGATCCCCGGCCTGGTCAAACCAAAGACATTAAAATTGGTATTTACTGCTTCTCCGCTAAGCACGCAGCATTTAGGACTAAGAGCAAAGACTGGTCGGCCCAGAGTCAGAATAATGCGTCTGGGTAAAGTGGCACGTCTTCCAGCGGACTGTTGCTTTCGTGAGCTAGCACGTTAAAAATCTGGCTCAGCGTGTCGGTCTAGTACAAAGCAGGGTTCATTAATCATCACTCATCATTAATATGCTCTCATCCTGAAAATGCATGAAATATTTGCCACTGGACATTAAGCACCATTCAATCAATCAATCTAAAATTGCCTGATCTATATTGAGGTCTCTGTGACGTTGGACGGGGAAGAAATATTCTGCCCCTTTTGACAAGTCTTTAATCTTGTTGAACTGACAGGCCAAACACATCTAAATATATGACAAGTAAAAAAGTTTTTTTTTTCTTGTTTACAGGGATGTATTTACAGCTTGGGTTGCTAACAGACAAGGGATGAACATAGATTCCAAGGTCAAATGAAGGTCAAGAACGATTTGTACAGTCATGTTATTTTGTTTATAATGATGTTCTGAAAGTTGTTACTGCATTCCAGGAAGCACCTTAAGAGACTCATGCTGTGTTATTCAGAATCATTCTGTAAGGATGCTGGTGGATTATGAAATGAGAGAAGACCTAGAGAACATGCACATTCAGCTCATGGCTTCTGTAAAAGTATTAGTTTATTTGGATTACATTTTTCATGGAAACATATTTTCCAACATGATTGTAATTTCTGATTTTCATGTCGATTTCCTTATTTATCAGTATTTTCGTGATAAAAAGGACCATTTCTTGGTATGAATTTTCGCCAAAAAAATCCTAACCATGAAAATAGCAAAAATTTAAACACTATGAATATCGCTTCTGTTACAGTTTCCCAAAACCCAAACTGCTGTTCATTTTTTTCTAAAAAGAGTTTAATTTTTTGGTACTTTTTTTATCTTTCCCTGTGTTAAAAGAATTTTTGTCATAATTATGATGTAAATTTGAACAGATATAAATCTTTAATTTGAAAAAAATGTCATCTTTAAAAAAAGATAGAATAGTATTTTTGATACAATTATGTGATAAGAACCAAATTATTACTTTTATTCCTACATTTATTTCAGACAAATAGTTCTTGGAATATTGTTTCCTTTTAGTGTTTTAATAAACAAAATTTAAAAAACAGGGCACTGAATTGTATATTTTTACATATAATTTACAAATTCATATGAAAAAATTTAACAAACATGCAGATTTTTTATTATTATTGTTACAAATTTAAAAAAAAACTTGAACAGTTCTGTAAGTATATAAATATGTATGTTTAAAAAAAAACACGGCACTGAATTGTACATTTGTAATAAATTACGAATTATGAAAGTAACAGTCAAAATTTTACAAACATACATTTTTATTTTTATTGTTAAAAATGCAAAAACAGTTCTTAAAGTATATAAATATGTATTTGTATATAATTAGATATTTATGGTTTGCTTCTGATGCAGCTTTCACCAGTATTATGTAGAGAATTAGTAGTGCATTGTACTTTACAAAAAGTTTCTAATACACATAAAAAAATGATAAATTATACTTATTCAATAAAAGAAAGAAATATGAGACTGAGCTGTCAGCCCTAATTTGGTTACTTAAACAGATATAGCTACCCAACTCCACCCAATGTACACAAAATTTTTTTAAGAAGATAACTTTTGGAGTTAATACCTGACATTTACCCCATAACCTTTTATTTTCATATTGATATATAAAAGGGGATGTGGTAAAATTCTTTATGAGACAGTCGTCCACAAATTTTTTAAGAAGATATCTATGGGAGTTGATAACTGACATTTACCCCATAACCTTTCATTTTCATATTGATATATAAAAGGGTAAAATTGTTTATGAGACAGTCGTCCAAAAAGTATAAATTACAAACATAATAAAGAACAGTGTGCCTTAACTTCCTTCAAAAATTGACAAATATCCACACCATAAGGCAAGCATTAAAAGGCCTGAAAAACAATTTGATGATATCAATTATCAAGTGTATTTATTGTTTACTTCTGGTGATAATTAACACAGCAACATTGTCTGTAATCATTTTTAAAAATCTTGAATTCAATCACATAAATTGTATGGGGCTTCTTGTTTAGGGTAATCATATCAGGGAACTTTTCACATAGTTATCATGAAATTGCTTAAACTAAGGTTTGTAATTTTGGGTCACCTTAAAACTAAAACCTATGCACCAAAACCAAGTAAACTTAAAACCTTTCAGAACTGAATACACAAGTACTGTTTAGTTTAAGACAGGTTACATTGTAACTGACCTAGATATAATTGTTTATTCAGATAATTTATCTTTTCAAAAAAATGTCTGAAACTTTCTATTTTGTTTGAATTGTGAAAAAATATGCGTTATTTGACCACCTTTCTGGAAATGGTCCACATTCATTGATGAACAAGCTAGATATTTTCCAGAAATAGTTTTGCATGTAAAATCAGTAGTTTTAGAAAGTAATTTATTCAAAATTATTTGGCTTTAGATTAGGACAGTACGTCGTATAGTTACTAGGAATTTTATCAGTAGAATTTTTAATAAGCTATAAAATGCTATCTGTTAATTATTGAAGACTTTATTTAATATTATGTTTTGATAGTAACCAAAAAAATAAAGATTATTTGATTAATTTTTAAAATTATTTCAATGGTGACAGAATGGCGGCAAACATTTAGACAGTTATTTTGGTATAATGTTCTCAAATGATTTTTTGTTTATGCAGACATATTTACCCTTTGATCTGGTGCACATTCTTGTAAGGTATGTTTTGAAACTTTGTGTAAATTTGATCATTGCATGATGTCAATCAGTACATGTAATTATGAGTCAAAAGTTGAATTATTTATTGAAAAAAATGTCTAGAAAATTAACTCTAATATTCTTGGTCATTTTTTAATGGGCAAGAATGGTAACAAGTCAAGCTGTCATCCATATGTGACATTCTTGTTGGTCATTAAAGTAGTGGTCTCTGTAAGATTCAGGCAATGAGTGAATGTTGACTGGAAAAAAACTTTACTTATGCGACCATACAATTATTTTTAGGCAGAGGTTTTGAACAAAATTGAAAACACTTTTTGTCTAATGGCCAGAGTAGTTGTAGATATTTTTTCCTTAGAATGTTCGTAAATGAAGTCATATTGGTTTGAGTTATCTCCCCTTATCTGGCTTTTCTATTACTGCTGATTAGAATGAAAATCATGCTTGTTTTTGTAAATGGCATAACATTCGAAATTTGAATTTATACTAATTTCTGTGTGTTTTAATGAGACATGATTCACTTTTACCTAAAATTGCCTGATTCTTACAGAGATTAGATCTATGAAATCGACAAAGAAGGTGGATCACTAAGAGCCCTATATATCTACTCAGATTTTATTTGATAACCTAGCAAAACCATTCTTATATAATCCCATATTTGAAATCTTTTAATTTCACTATGACATATTAAGCTCTGTCACACATCATAATTACTTTATAATTTTAATCTTAGAGGTTAAAGTTTGTTCTTGACAAAACTCACCTACATTGACCAAAATATCAATAACTGAGAATATTTTCATCACTTAATATGGTATGGATATTTTCTGTAAGGAAAATGATTGGTAAAATTATAAGATAATTTTCTTTCAAAAGAAAAGATCAATTTTCAAATGTGAGACTATTTGCAGATAACAAGAAAAAAAAAAAATAAAGCTCAGTCTAATGAAAATTTGAACCTGTGTTTTTTTCCATTTATTTATTTCCCCCTTAATGTCTCTTTAGGGTCACGTCTGTTGACCTTTATTCTGACCAATCACATTGTAGCAAGTCGGCTGTCATTCCAGCATAAGACAATTTGCTTGATCAGAATAAGCACATGACAAAGGTGAAAAAGAAATCACCCTAAAGGGACATGTGTTAAACCCTAAAGGGAAAACAAATAAACTTCCTGTAGGTTGAATGGTAATAAACCCTTAATAGGAATATGAATAAATATACTGCAGGTTAAAATGTAAATAAAAAAATTTTGGGGGTGTGCCCTTAAGAGATTGGACGGGAGAATTTAATTATTAAACTGAACTGGCCTTAGAAAACACATAAAACTATAATTGACTTGTTATGTTTTGCTGGTGTTTAATTTTTGTATGGCTTTATGATTTGCTGGCGTTTAACTTTCCTTTCATACAAAACATTTACCGTTGTCAGTGTTGCCTATTGTTGCATTTTGCTTTGTTTGTTAAACTTTATTTACAGTTGCTTTTTATTAAGGAAGGATTTTATTTATGATCAAATGGAATCGAGTAGTATTTGTAAGTAAAACATTTCTGTATGAAAACAATGCATGTACAATGATTTTATTTTGAAATAAAAATAAATTCTGTTCAGCTTTATTTTCAAAGTATTTAAGGTTTCATGTTCATTTTGAAAATAAAATGGTTGTTTTCGATGGTTATATAAACTTTTATCATAATAAACTTTGTAAAAACACAGAAATTACTGTTTTATTACAAAATCTGAAATACAATGTACAAAGAATTTTGAAATTTACATTTTCAACCACCTCTTTTTATACTGAAAACCAAGGAACTGTAAGATGAATGCACGTGTTCAGTCTTCTTATATTGTCACTGTTTCGTTTGGTAGTTTTTATGAATATAGGTGCTGTAGGATAAAAAGTTAAATAGTGTTTTGTAAAGGAGTTCGTGGAGTCCAAGCCTTTGTTCTTTTTTCTGTTTGATCTTTTAAGTTGTTTCAAGTTTAGCTTGTCTCTTTTGATGATCCACTTATGATCTCTCGCATTGGTTTTCTACACAGGACTGTGAGACACTTATTATTCCTGGTGATCCAATTTTCACAGATTTTGTGGTCTGACCAATCCATGAATTTAAAAGACCTAACCAAACTTTATTGTTACTCTAAAGAAAGAGTAGATGACCATCACATGGCACTCAAGACTTGTGGTGGAAGGTGTTATAAAATGAAACCCATATGTGGAGCTTGTTACACCTTGAAATGTACATATAGCATACCAAAATTGTCTATATTCATTCAACATTGGTAATTTTGTATTTTGCATCAAGTAACTGATGAAATCATCTTCAATTGTAAATCCACAAAAATTGATGTCAACGAAAACAAATAAATTCTATATCTAAATGTCAGAATGACACATTTTTCAGTGGAAGCTGCACCTTTCTGCAATCCTCACCTATTTACCAAATATCATTGAGGTACTGCATGTGGTATCATAGATCTAGACCATAACACACAACTTAACCTTAAGTTCATTGAGCAAGGGGATAATAAAGAAATGTATTCTAGGAGGACTGTGAACTCCATACTTCAATCAAACCTCACCTGTGTGTTGAATTACACATTTAACATGTCATTATATAGTCTTATGGCATGCAATAAGAAACCAATCCAGATGAGTCCAAATATAGCAAAAAAGATCAAATATTGCACAGAACAGGGATGTATATAAATATATGTCCCTGCACAGAATTTAAGTACCGTTCCATCTTATTATAATGCAAATTTCACGAAAAGTGATACACTGAAAAAATAAAAATATTGAATTTTAATATTTTAATTATCTTAATGTACAAACTGGAAAAATCAGACATGTTTTCCAAACTGCCTGTTCAAAGGAGAAACATGAAGTTCAGTGTAGAATACCCATGTAAGAGATCAAAGGTGCATATTCCAATGGCAAATTGGAAACAAACTAAAAGATAAAAAGGAAACAAAAAGAACAAAGGCATGGACTCCACAAACTCCTTTTAGGATTCAGGTGCTTTAATAGGTAAGCACCCCCCGTCTCGCACGCAGCACTTAAGAGGTCAAGTTTAATTTCCGGTATCAGGTCCATAACTAGTTGAGATAAACTGATACCATATGGATCAACCAATTCAACATGGCGACCATAAAATCTGAGGAGGACGACTTCAACCTTATTGAATGTATCCTTGTTTAAGTAATTACGGTTTAACTACAAAATTAAGGTTATCTCCCTTGTTTTAAGTTTTGCAGTGCATTCTTTTTAAATTATATGTCCGAGGAAAAGGCTCGAGAGAAAAAAAAATGGGGTATTAAATTTGCACATGAAATGACATTTTAAAAAAAATTCAAATTTATTATTTGTAGGCTTTTTATGGACAAATCACTTTTTTCTTAGGTGAAGTAAGTATAAATAAGTATAAATGTGTTGAAGATGGATCAAATATTAATGTAAAATAGTACCAAAAAAATAGGATGGACGATTTCAACTTTGATCCTTATTGTAACCATCTGTTATGAAAATTCTGATACTTGAAACGGCATGAGAGTATTGAATTAAGCATGATAAACTGTGACATGTTAACCCCATAGGCAGGTAAACAGGAATATTGCCACATTAAAATGGGAAGTTTACAATTGGAAAGTTAAAATCTTCCCCAATAGAGATAGTAGTTTAGCTGGTTGCATCTACAAAGGATAATGACTGATTTAGTGTACTTGTCGAAAAATCATGTCGTTATTTTGGTCTAGAGTAATCGCTCAGTTTCTTGTTTTGTTTGGGATTCCCATACGGAAATTGTCTGGTTTAATAAAGTCAAATTCATGTGGTTTTCAACTAAAGCTCCGGAGAGTTGCCCGTCAATCTCAGAATGTAGAGCTTTCATCATGGGAGGTAATGATCACTGGGCCTCTCGATATTCTCTGCAATCTCTTGTATATGTTTTCCTTTCTTGTTTATTTTGAGTTTGTCGTGTCTTGTCTTTTTGTTTTATGGATTTTTGGAACTTTAATTTCATCTAGTTACCCTACATATGACTGGTTACCTTCATGTGTTTGCATTCACATGTGTCTTTCTATTTTTCCCAACCGCCTCGGTTGTGTAATATGTTAGCGTGCTCGTCTCGAGTGCGGAAGGTCGTGGATTCGATACCCGACCGGGTCAAACCAAAGACATTAAAATTGGTATTTGCTGCTTCTCCGCTAAGCGCGCAGCACTAGGAAGTGAGAGCAATGACTGGTCGGCGCAGTCAGAATAATATGTCTGAGTAAAGTGCAAGGTTTTCCTGTGGACTGCTGCTTTCATGAGCTAGCACGATAAAAATCCGGCCCAGTGTGTCGGTCTAGCACAAAGCAGGATTCATTCATCATCATTCGTATTATGCTGTTCCTGAATATGCATGAAATATTTGCCACTGGACATTGAGCAACATTCAATCAATCAATCAATTTTCCCCATGTATTGTTTATCAAGGGAAACAATTACTTTGGTAGTAACTGTTCTTGACACTCTATAACCGTTTCATCTGTTTTTTCTGTGCAATCCGCCGTCTACGGGTAATCTTTTGTGCAATCAATTTACTTGGTGTCTTATGTGGTTTGCTGTTCATCTTGTTACACATCACACTTCTAAAGATCAATGTTCATATCTTCGTCTCTGAACAAAGTGTCCGGTACATATGATATTTCATATATACCAAGAATAAGCATTTAATGTATAGATCGTGTAAGGGTTCTAAGAGTCGGTTTAAAAGAAATTCGAAAATGCCAACGGGGCAGACAGAAATCGTTAAGTCAGAAGACAAACAAGACCATGGCAAACAAAATGAAATGGAAGACAAGCATAGAACACGTAACACTACATGTATATATACACCGAAAACTAAAGGTGAAGTAAAGCGAACCCTACAAAAACCAGGGTGAGTTCAGGAGCTCCGGAAGGATAAGCAACTCCTGCTCCACTATTGGCACCCGTCGTGTTACTCAGTAGACAAAGCCAGTGTATATTCAAAATCGATGTTAGTCATAACCGGTATAAGAACGGATTTGTAGACACGACAGTGGAAGATATCCATTGCCATTTGTGACATGCATATTTCGTACCAGTCAAACAAATCATGATGACTCTAATCTTTCCCTGAGAAACCCTTGGCTCGGTAGCTTTCTTCTCAGCTGCAACCCTCTATCAATAAAATCCTGATAGGAAGGATAAGCCCTGGCGTCATGTTTTATCATTCTCGTGAAAAGAATTTGAAAATACCAAAAGGGGCAGAAAGATATAAGACAGACAAGACCATAACTAACAAAATGAATTGAAAGACCAACATAGTACACAAAACACTACACTAAAAACTAAAGAAGGTGTAATACTAACCCTAAAAACAAGGGTAATTTCAGACAGTCCAGAAGGGTAAGCATGAACTTCTCAACTAGTGGAACACGTCGTGTTACTTTATCGGTATAGAAACGGATTCTTAGTTACGACAATGGGAAGATTTGTCAATTAGATATTTCCTACAAGTCAACCAAATCATGATGGGGACCGAAAATTTCCCAGTGATGACTTGAATCATTTCACGAGAAATCTTTTTAATCAGCTTTCTTTTCAGCAACAACCCTCTATCAATAAAAGCCTGATAGGAAACTTAAGCACTGAAGTGGCGCATCAACTGAATAATATAAACTCCGCATGTAGGTGCAGTTGACAAACTTTCTACGATAAAAGTTGCCTGGCCATGAGAGTTCATTTCGACCAACGGCAGTAAAGTGCACGTTGATCTGGACAGACAAATGCACCGCATGCGAAACCTAACCTCCCTCAAGAGTATGGTAAGGCGGCGAGAAAGATTTTCTAGATCTAGAAATTTAAAGAAAGGATATGGTGTAAATAGTCATGACACAAAAATCTCATATACAAGTAAATTCCAAGCAAAGGAACAACGTTTTAATTGCTGAATGAGTGAATCCCACATCGATGCGGTAAAAACACTTGACAATCGTTCTCATGTCAGGACTTGTAAACTATTCTTGAAGACACACTGAACATTCGAAGCCTTGGTCCAAGATATGAAGGTGATGGAACAGCCTTTCCTTTTGACATACGTCTTCAGCATACACCTGTTCGAAGAAGGACCCCTGGATATCTCCTTGTTGAAATCTTTGAGGCGACAAGTTGGCGGTTGGGTTGGGAATACCTGTGATACGGTGAACACCTTCTCAGTCCAGCGGATCGTGTTCCCTTCTCGAATGTCTTTTTTTGTGATTCGAACTTTGTCGCCAACTCGAGGTCCCCGTACAGCTGTGGGAGTCAACTTGATGAAACAGTGTTGGTGGGGTTATACTGAAGCGGGTGGAGTTGGCCGAAAAGTTCTTGCACATCTCCTCCATGGTGCAATTCCAGCATTCGAGAACACTCGAGTTCTCCTCATTTTCGGTAGAGTACGGATCGACACTATATACCTACGTGTTGTAAAACACGGTGTCTCTATCTGTCAACAACGTTTTGATAACAGTTTGGAAGGCATCCCGCACTGTTGCCTTTTTTGTCATTAAACGGCAACACCCAGCAATCCTTAGAAAATATATCGATGGCACTCATCTCTATAAGATCAGCCGCCCAGAAGTCATCAAGTCTACCCACTACCACCCGACACTTCTGGAATTTACATCGGATGATTTTGTGCATCTACGGCTGCTAATAAAGAAATTTTCATTCGAATAGGATCTTATTGGGATGCTGTGTTTGACTTTGCTGCCGTTTGCTTTTGCGTGTTGTGGGATAGGGAATGGCATTGAGTGAGGCTAGCATAGCTCTGTCGCAAATGGATTTGTGCGCGACAGTATCCTTGTGCTTGACATAGAAGAGATCGTGGTGATAGGTAGCCTGGTCAATGGTTGATGGGTTTCGACCAAGCATGCGGGAGGCTGTCGGAGAGGAGTCGCTTGTGAAGTTTGGTTTCCGACCTGGTATAGTTGTGACCATGAAGATGCATATCAACGGGCAAACGGTTGACGATCTTGTTCATGATGTCGGTACCATTAGTAATCAGAGTGACTTTTTTAAATAAACAGACTTCTGAGACATTACCTACAACAAATTAACAGCACCGAAGTGCAATCATTTCCTCCTCCCCTAGCGGTGCGCTCAGAGGATTGTTCATCGGGAAATCTGACTGAAGCAAGACAATGCTGCTCAACAACCTTCTCCTGCATGACCAGATTGCTCGACTATGATCGGCCTTACGTCTTCGGGAAATCGCTTAATCGACCCATCAATGAGTTTTTGCAACGACCACTGTCGAAAGAGAATATCCCAAGTCTTCTCTCCATCAAAGACAAGTGCCCTCATTCACTGGTCGATGTGGTTTAAGGCCTGAAGCCACCTCCACGCGAAAATTGTATCGATGCATACTTCTTTAAGCAGGGGAGAGACGTACTGGACCCGCGGGAGCTTGATTCCATGAGCACGAACCTCGTGGTCTTTGACGACATGATGCTGAGCATTTGGAACAAAAGTGAAGACTACTATGTGCGCGGTCGCCTGTTTCTACCTGTGTCAGAACTACTAAGTACTTAAACCTTACCCGCCAATCGAATCGTGAAAATGCAAACTTCAACTGCCTCTTTCAGCAGGAAACCAAGAACATCGACCACATCCGTCGCAACCACTTCAACGTTCTCAACAGAGAGCAGTTCGACACACTCTATAACGCTGATGTGCTGAATCCTTGGGCTTCGTTGCCATCGATCTTACCAGCCCAAAGTCGGCTGGTAAATACCGATGCAAATTAGATAAATTCTATGAGGTTTAGAATAAACAATGATATTTCTTAAGTAAACATTTTTGGAGAATCATCGCAACCTTTACGTGTA